>WKFP01015461.1:1092255-1106840 GCA_011057875.1 Pterocles orientalis
TTTCTTTCTTTCTTTCTTTTCTCCCAATTTCTTTCTTTCTTTCTTTTCTCCCAATTTCTTTCTTTCTTTCTTTTCTCCCAATTTCTTTCTTTCTTTCTTTTCTCCCAATTTCTTTCTTTCTTTCTTTTCTCCCAATTTCTTTCTTTATTTCTTTCTTTTCTCCCAATTTCTTTCTTTCTTTCTTTCTTTTCTCCCAATTTCTTTCTTTCTTTCTTTCTTTCTTTTCTCCCAATTTCTTTCTTTCTTTCTTTTCTCCCAATTTTTTATTTTCTCCTTGTGAGCTAAACCTCGGGCCTGAGTCCTTCATCATCCGTACAGTCACAACACTCCACTGTCAGGAGCTATTGCCTCTCCCTGCTGCAGTGCTCAACCCTCATACCCAAGCCCAGCTTGAAGGCCTTTGAGCCACTGGCAGCTGGAAGGTGCTGTGGAAGCAGTGGTCATCCTTTTTGAGCTTAAGTGAGGCAGTGCAAGCCAGGCCTGACACAAACTGTTAGAGAAGGACAAGAGTCGCTGAGATTCTTTGCAGCACAGCACAATCCTCCAGAGAGGTTGCATCAGGGGCAGAAGCTTGCAGGAGGCATTTTAACAGCTTCCTCTGCTACACAGGAGGGAACTGCTTCTGGCACAGCCCTGACCATCCAAGGCCACCTTGTCTTCTCAAGCCTGCTTCTTTACCTCATGCAAGCCCAGAAACCCCCCACACCTCCAGCTAGTGTGGGAAGGAAGTGTGACATTTAGGGATTTTCTGCACCAAAAAAAAAAAAAGTCTCATAGTTTGGTGGCTAAAACAAGATTTGGGCTCATCCTTAATTTTCATGTCCACAATACTGTACGGTTCTCACCAACTCAGTGCAATGGAGCACAACAGAATATCATATAGGGACCTTCCTTTTCAAAAAAGATGGAATGGGATTGAGTGGAAACAGAAGGCCAAATTCTGCTCGCCTTTGCACACCTCCGAATTACTTTTAGAATAAATTTAATTTTGGTAAGTAAAGTTTCAGCTGTATATCAGTAAGAGGAGCATAACTTGTGTCATTTGAGCTACCATACAAACAGACCCACCAAGCAAGTTCTCATTATCATTAGTATTTGTGCCACAGTTAATCATGGTTAGATTCATCTCCCTTAACTTTGGGCAATGGATGTGGCCATCTAGGCCTCTAGAGTTCATGAAAAGAACCAGAGACTTCCAGGATGTATCTCCATGTGGACACCTCTGTTGGACCAGACAACTCATGCTTTTCATTTCTGGATATCATGGGAGTTGAGATAGCTTACTGAGAAGTAACTGCCTATGTCTTTGCTGTAGATTCCTACAGATAAATGAGGTAAATCCGCTCTGGTTACTCCTTTACAATGTCAGAGGCAATCTGATTAACTTTGTGTCTGTGGAGTTGTAATTACATGTTTAATGTATCATGGGCTGATACCCCTGGCTCCTTGGAGACTTATGAATTTAAGGTTCTACCCAAGGCATTTCGTATCTGCCCTAATGCCCATCTCAAGAAAAAAATCTGAATTGCCAGGATCAAGTACTTCACAATAATTTGTGTAGGAGAAAGTATTTCTAAGTACTTACTGTAGATTAACATCACTATTAGGTTGCTGCTGTTTTCTCCTAACTCTTGACATACAATGCAATTATTATTGTTTTGGCAATATCGTCCCCGAAACTTGAACCAACGAAGCACCCAGCCCTTGAACAGAGCCTCATATCTGTCTACCATCTTGTCACAGCTGCTGCTGCTGGATATTGATTATTAGCTAATTATCCAATTGATATCCTCCCAGTTTTATTGTTTTGTTAATGAGTTTATCATGTGATCTGTCAGACAATCCAAAACAGACTTCACTAGCATAGCACTAATAATTGAACACTTCAGATGAATAATAAAATACAAGACAAAATTCTTACCACACTTTCTACCTACTTTCCTCTTTTGGTGTCAAACCACAGTGGATGATGCCTAACAAATCTGTTTCCCTTCTTCACCCCAGATATTGCATCTGATTGTATCTAATTTTGATAAAGAAAACTTTGCTAGAAATAAGGCTAGAAATTAGGAGAGACAACCTTGTTTACTGGTATTCCGAGAGTCAATCCAAACCAGTCCTTGAAGAGTCTTAGAAGGTGTCAATCAGAAGCTAACATTCTTGCAGAACTATTGTGCAAGTACATCTTCTTTGTCTCCAGTGTGCTCTTTGCTCATCTTTAAATGGATTTGCCTGATCAGGGTGGCACTAGCTGGCCTATAAATTGACTTTCTTTCCTTCTTAACATAATTATTTCATAGACATTAGATTTGAGATGTATCTCATTAGTTTTGAGATATTCAAAACACAACCGGCCTAGGTGCTGGCCACCCTGGTCTAGTTTTGAAGTTAGCCCTGCTTGAAATAGAGGGTTGGCCAAGATGACCTCCACAGGGCCCTTTTAAAGTACATTTTACTGTGAGTCTTTATAGCCCAGAGTAATTTTATAACTTTACAACACATAGGCAAGTGTGAAGTCCTGCATCTTTAACAGACTAACTCCACAGAGCAGTAATAAGCAGCTTTTAAAAGCAAGAGGTGTCCTGGTAGACAAAAGCTGAACACATGCCAGCAGCGCATCCTTACAGTGATGAAGGTTAACTACATAGCAACCAAGGAAGTAGAAATCAGGTCAAGAAAATTGCCTCTTACCCTCTGCTCACCATATCAGGACTACTGTGTCCTGTTTTGGGTTCTCCTGTTGTCATAGGTGACAAAAAAGCTTACATTGTGGATGCTAACAGGCAGCAGATAATTGGATGCATGTGTAGAGGCTGGTGAACATCTGAAATTGGACTTCTAAACTCAAATACAATTCTGCTGCTTAAGCTGAAACCAGCAATGGATGATAAAGTCAGATAGCACAGGGAATAGACGAAAAGTGGCCTGGTCCTGAATTGTCCTATTAATAAAGAAACACGAGACAAAATCTCCAATTAGGAGGCCATTCATATGTTGTTGTTCTGTGCATACGCTACTTAGATTGGAAAACCCAGGGGCCTAACTTCCAGAAAGACAAGGTGCCACTAAAAATAAGGTTTTCCAAAAAGAAGCAGGGGTCTTGGAAAGGACAAGACAGAGATCTTGACTGGAGGAAAGATCCTAGAAGTAGGGGGAAATCCTGGAGATCCAGTTGCTGAGCAGAGACTATTGCTGGTAGATGTCCAGGGACCTTGACCACCAGCCCTCTAGAGTAGCACACACAAGGAGCTGCACAGCAGGAACTGACTTTCACAGACCAGCAGCAACCTCCCAGCTAGGAAGCAAAGTTGAGACCTAGGGATTCTAGCATTGGGTTGGGGGGAGCAAGGGAGTGATTTAGTGCGTAAAATAATCAAGAAGAATAAGAGCTCTGCTGTCATTGGTTATTAACTAAACCCCATCTGAAGGATCTTGGTTTGCAGAAGAGAAGGACTGCTTCTCACTACCTGTTAACAGATTATAGAGAAGAGGGAGTCAGACTCTTCTTAAAAGTGCACAGCACATGAGAAGCAACAGTCACAGATGGTGAAAAGTCAAATTTGACTTAGATATAAAAAAAAAAATTTTCCCCGAAATAGTTCAGCACCAAATAAGGCTGCCCAGAGAGCTGTGAAAGAAGTACTCAAAGTTCAACTGGACAAAGCCATGAGCAACCCCATCTAGACCTGAGCTGGATCTCTGAAGCTCACCCTATTTTACAGGTGGTTGGACCAGGTGACCTCTAAAGGTCCTCTCCAGCCTGAATTTCTCCATGATTCCATAGTAATTTAAACATACAATCATCACACAATGTTATAAATAACATAATATCTATAACAAAATGAGACATAAAACCTATCAAGCGTAAAGTGTTATCAGTAGGCTTAAAACAGAAACTACAATATACACCGAATTTCCATTCTCTATAATTGATGTTAGTACAACACATTGGAGCAAAGCCTGTGTATCAGGCCTCAGTGCACATAAAGATGCTTCTCCTCGCCTTCTGCTCAACTCCATCTCAGCAGGGCACACTTGTATATGCTACACAGAGCCAATGTACACGTGGAATGTTTGCAAAGACGCCCTCCTTATCCCTGAGAAGGGATGGTCTTACACAAATAGTATTATGCAATTTCACACTAAAGTACCCTCCAGGGATGGGGCTGACCATCTTCCAGATCTGCTTAAGACAATTTCACTTGCTTGATTCAATATTCAATACAAACAAAACTCTGCATTAACTTTGTAAACACCCTTATCTAGGTGTGACTAAGTTCAGTTCATAGATTAACAAACTTGAATCTACCCACTCAGAGCACAACAGGGCACAAACTTTTGATGAGACACACCAAGAAACTTTAAGATGTTTTTCCTTTGATTTATTTCTTTGGGCCAAACAGAATAAAATGAGCAATGCACTTTGAGCAACCTTGGGCTAGAAGAATTGAAATAATTTCCAGAACTCTCAGGACATGAATGAAGCACCAACCTGCCAGCAAGCTCTTTTTTGCTAAACCAAGACAAAATCAGATTACAAATTACCCTACATGATGAGACAGAAGCATAAAGGTGTATCACTGAAAAGGTGATGTGAGATATGCAGTACTGTGCAAGTAAAAGTCAATGTTGTATAATTATTTTGGTATAGCTACTGATATCACAGAACATCTCCTTACTAGGTACCCACTGGCATGACTGACTTAACCACTGGCTCATCTACAACACACAAAGCAAAAAAAGACCATAAAAGCTAAAACTACCTCTATTATATATGGCTGACAATATTTTAATGATAACAGAGATGTGCTTACTCATGCCAAGGGTGAATCTGGCCCAAGGTTTCCTTCAATGGTGAGTCATTTCTATCTATCAATAATTGTTACATGTGGGCAAATATGAATTAAGTTGTTCTCTCAAATGATTTTAATATGGTAGCAGTTGTTCAGTCTATAGGAAGTACTATCTATTTATTTGGCTCACAGATTTTAAATGTGTTCTTTCCAAAGCAAAGAAATGAGATCTCTTGAAATAGGGACAGCACAGATTTGATTCCCTCCTTTGGATTAAAAGTCTTTTTTTTTTAATGACTACACCCAAATGTGCTGTAAGCCGTAGATAGGTCCATTTAAAAAAAAAAACAAAAAAAACACACACAACACACCACCACCCCCCCACAACAAAACCAAACCAAAAAACCCACCAGAAAACCAAACATACACAAGCATGAAATAAGTTAAGCAAGATTTAGAATATACATACACTCCTCACATTAACAAAAGGGGAAGGTTTCAAAAGCAGAGTAATTATTTGCCCAACTCCTCTTGAAAGGGAAACAGATTTTTCTCAGGCCAAATGTTGCTCCTTTGTAAGCCTTCTAATTAGACAGTAATACAGCTGAGAGAGAAACAGACATAATTCAAATTTCTGATAAAGAAAATGTTGATAGATAAATCTTGAAGTCCCAAAATTACTACTGGCATAAATGTTCATGATTTTGGTCTCAGTATAACTGTACTGTTTAAACTCTGCTTAACTAATTAAAAGAGATTGCGTGCCAGCAGCATAAATCAAAGCATTCCTTGTGATGCTAAACCTGATGCCTGGACGAGACTGGCATAAGAGCAAATCAGTTCTTCTGGAGAGAGCTGTCAACATAGAAAAAAAACCTGTACCCAGTGTGAAAGCAAAAAGCTGACTGAACTAAAATGTGCAAGCCATTAGCCCAAATCTTCTCCAGACAAAAGACCATTTTGAATGACACCATAGTTTCAATTCAATATCAAGAAGGTAAACATTCTCCAAAATGGAAAGGTTTCCAAAAATGACTTTGCATCGTCAATATGTATTTCTTTCAATCCTGAACATCTTGTATCAGGCTAAGATGCCACCTTGGTGGTATCAATCACTCAGAACCAGTGACTACAGAGATGTGGGCCTGCTGCTGGAGAGAATCACTGATGTTTTCCAATCTGCTTTTTAAGAGCTACTTGTAAGAGGTAGTCTTTTTTCTCCAAAGGAAACTGAAATTACAAGCTGATTCAGATAGCTAGCTCATGATTTTGTTGCTTAGGGAAAATTAGTTTGTTCAAGTAATTAATACAGGAGCTGAACTGGTTGGTTTTTAAATTTTTTTTATCATTTATAGAAAAATGGACAAGAGATAAACTGTCTTTGAAGGCACCCTTACTTTTACTAAGACATCTAGCACCTTGCTTTATTATTTTCTGCTATTTGAATTACATCCAGTGAAAAGCAAGATGCTTTACAGGCAAGTTTTTGACTCAGGGTACAGGGCCTTGACTGAGGTCAGGCTTCTCAAAGGCACTTAACTCTAAATCAACTAGCTCTAAGCAGTCTTTTAGCAACCATCACAGGCTTGAAGCACCTGAGAGACTTCAAAATCTTTAGCTAGAACTCGCACAGTTTGAAATCTAAAGCTTTTTGTCTTTTCACTGGTTTTTAGACTCTTGGATACTTGAAATACTTTTGAAGACTGATTTTACTTACGGGACTGAGGCCCTTAAACACTCAAAGGGGAACAGGGTCACTGGACACTCAGAAATGTGTCCTTTATTTTCTCTGTACGACAGTTTATCTGTAAACCAAGAGCAGCAGCAGGTGAAGCCTATCCCCACAGACTGGGATGAACATACCCACAGTAATGACTATCAGACACAGATCGTACAGGGACAGCGGGCTTGACCAAATCAAAACACCTGATTCCTCCTGGGGCTTTCAGCCCAAGGCAAAAAGCTCTGACCTAACTCTGAAAGTGAATGGGTAAGACTGTCAGCTGCAGGTATCTAACAGATGCTGCTGCTCCCTCCTTGCTTCAAGAGCGGTCACAGAGAGGCAGTCCTGCATAAAGCAACAGTCTGCACAGGCCCCAGTGAAATTACTAGTGCTGCTCTAGTACCCAGAGGGTGGTGGATTAATGTCCTAGACCACAGGTTATTTAAGCAAGGTAAGGGTGGACTGGACTCTGGTCTTTTGCTATTTTCTTTTTTGATCTTCAGCAGGGTTACCCGAGAACAAGATCAGATGCATACCATGAACATCCCTAGTTCAGCTCCTACATGCCAGAGAAGTTATGGTGCAGGAGAGATACAGGGGAACCATAGCCTTCCAGACCAGCAAGAGACTCTACAGGCAGGGCACGTGCCAAGAAACCTTTTCTTTCTTAATCTCCAGAAACTTTCCCTGGAAGGGAATGAAGGCTGACACACTCTGCAGAGTACAATGTGACTTTGAAAGCAGGATGCCAAATCCTCTCCCTTAATCTTAAATAAACACATTTTCAGAAGTCAAAGTCATGGAGTTTCCAGTCTCCTTTGTGTGTTTACCCTGCATGCAGGATGTTCAGGCATATGATATTTGCCTCCCTTTATTTCCTCCCATCTAGCTGGCCTGTCATTCAAGGGGGTGATTAATTCAGCAAAAGAAAGAAAGGTAGTCCAATCTGCCTGAAGATAGGTGATGGAAAATGTAGTCTTTGCTGACAAGAGCAGCAGGACAAGGGTCACATATTGGTAGAGGTGATGAAAGGTCCAGCAGGTCTATTCAGTCTGGCCATTGCTGTAAGAGTGAAGAGATTTGCCAGACCTGAAGTAGGGAGAGAACACAAATGCCGTTTGTTTCATATCAGTTACAGATTCTGGTCACTTGTGTAAACTTATACTCTCCCAACTTCTTTTGGGCTCATTGCAGCTCTTCTTATGTTACAGCTTGGCAGCAGTTTCACCTCTCTTTCAACATGGAAAACACACTGTCTTCTGCCCCTAACATAGGCACATCGTTGTAAAGGACAGATTTTAATCTTTTAATTTGCATCAGTGGTAATGTCAGCTCCATGCAGGTAACTCAGGTTTCTCATCTGTGTGGAAGAGAAAAAAGGCCGTCCTTCACACGTATACTATCCGGAAACCGCATGAGCGCACATGCCTTCTGAACCAACACAGTCTGAAGCTCCATTTCTGCTGATGAGACTGTACCTTAGCACCACTATTCTTAACCGGGCTTGTGCTGGGTTACCTCCAGCCATGTGCTACAGAGCTAGAAGCTTTCTATGGAAAACGGTAACAGGTATATTGGGCAGGGAATAAGTACTTTATTCTCTCTACTCAAATGAAATAAACAGGTTGCAAGTGCGTAAAAACAAGTGAGTTCCTGGTGCAGTTTAACTCTCTTCTGAAAGTTTGCTCCTACTGAAGTTTGCTAGACTTTGGCTCTTGTTTTCAGGGTAATGGCATCAGAATCATTCCCCAGATCATTGCTCCAGAAATTAGTTCTGTTTCAATGGTGATGATAGTTTTTACAATAGCTAAGCAAACAACATGCTGAAGTACAGTCCATACTCTGTAATGCTGTGAACACCATAATAAGTATATGTTTAATCAGTGGTAATTAAGTGAAAATGGTAAAGACCTAAACTCTGCCTCTCTCATTGAGGCACTCTGGAGTACTACATCCGATTTTGAGCCTCCAGTACAAAACAGACACTATTGTAAGGGTACAGGGAAGTGTTCAGTCAAGGACTGTTTCAATGGAAAGGGGATATTTAATAAAGGAGGAATTAATCAAACAAGAACAGGCAGACACACAAACCAGGGGCACAAGAGACAGAGGCACTCGCAAACATCTAAAGTCTTCAGCCACTAATTGATGAATCATCAATGAACTCTAGGCACAGCTTTGGAGAGGGCCAGCCTGGGATTCAGGATATTTGAAAAAGCTAAGGAACATTTTGTGGAAGGGGAATCAGGGCAAAACAAAGTGGGGAAAAATGGACAGAAAGGGGGATAAAAAGGGGCCAGTGACATAAAAACCACCGCTGGTCAGTACATTTGTCTGACCAAGCCCTGCAACCAAGCAGTACAGCCTGTCCTATCTTATTATTAAAGCTTTTCTTAACTGTCTTTCTGTAAAGTCTCACAGTCTATTTTGCATGTGTGCGAATGCTATATGCAGAAGGTGCCAGCAACTGGGAACACTTGCACAAGAGCACACAGGACTAGCAACTAGAGTGAAATGGGGCTGCTGGCACCCTGGGGCTGGGGTGCCAGCTGCTGGTGTGGTTGAGGGTCTCAGCCCAGCCACTGGGACTGGTGTGTCCTGGGCACAGCTACTGGTGGGACTGGGGCAAAAGCCAGTGCAGGACTGTGGATCACAGCACATGTGTTTGAGCAAGGTTGGACTAGAAGCTTCCAGACATTTATTCCCACCTAAATCTTCCTACGATTTATCTTACACCACTGGACTCAGTGAAGCTACACTAGCATAAACCACAGTAGTAACAGTTTCTCATCTTCCAAGATGTCAATGAGAATATAGCCTTTCAGCAAGAACAGATAGCTTGTCATTATGAGCTTCGTAAATGCTATTCCAAGTACAGCGTGTGCCTACACTGCCCATTTCACATATCCCCGCTTTGCTCCAGAGTCCTCATCCCCCTTCTCACACCCCATACACAAGAGTTCAACCCTAAACTTCACATAGGAGCAGAATCATTTGCTTCATGAACATGACAAAGAAAATATAGTTCATTCTGCTGCACACCCTGAGATTGGATAGGTACAATCTGAAATAAATGCAACTCCCTCACCCTGACAGGGTTATAATAATATTCGATAGAACTAAGATCTTGAGAAATATTTTTTCCCCCCTCTGAACAATTCCAAGTTTCAGTCACCCAGAAGCTTTTGTCACTTTCTGACATCTGTAAAGCATTTTCAGCTTAAAAAAAAATCTAGGAATAATAGTCATAACTCAATTTTAACATTACTCGCAACACTGCTACAAAAAAAATTGCTTTGAAGTTTACTTCCCCTTTTTATATGCATATACTTAATGATAAGAGACCAATAAGCAAAACAAACCAGGTTTCTACATTTAGTATTTTTGAAAGGTAAGTGGGGCAAGATGTTTGTTTTCTAACCTCAAAATGATTTTTTTTTCTCCAGACAAAAGCTCAAATATTCTGTTTTGGGAAATTTCCCTTCAAAAATTTTATTTTCCTGATGCCCTCAAATGACTGTTGCTGAGGCAACTCTGAACAAGTTGAGTTGCATAAATACAACATATTTTGTAAGGTCCATACTTCAGGAGAAAACAGAGAACTCTCAAGTTAACCCAGGGCAGTAAATGGGAGACGTTTTCTGTAAGAACTTTTCTCCTCTCAGATGGACTAGTAGCAATGTATATATTTTTATACAGAGATATAATTATACACACACTAGAGTAGCATTTAATAAAAAAAGAAACCTGATAATATAAAGCAAAAGGTAATATCACATTATAAACTTTCTCTGAGTCCTTGTTACAAGGCAAATAATCTTTCCCAAGCAGTACTATGGCATCAGTAGGAAAGGCACCAAGTTTCTCCTCTGAACACATCACAGAAATGGTTTATCTGCAGACCCTCAGATGGAAACCACCTATTCCTGGATGTCTCTTGAATGACTAATGCAGTTCTGAAGCCCTTCAGGCCTCCGAGAGGTAGCAGTACATAATGTTTTACTTCATGCACTGCTATCTTTGGAGAACAGCTTTACTCACTATGAGTAAAAGTGGTAGAATACACCCTTAATAAAACCTATTTCTCTCCAGATGCGCATCTGACCCCTCCCAAATTTATCCCTTTTAAGGTAATATTCTAGCCCACAAGCAACACAGCCCTTTTTCAAGCCAGCATGATCCTATTCCTGAAGAAGGCTTCTTCAGCTTTACACTAAAAGAATGAAGCCAAGTTGAATAGCTTTTAGTTGAGAAACACATATACACGCACAGATACGTGCTTTACTTAGGCATATATGCAATATAGTCCTGATTTCACATGGGAAACAGATAAGGAAGGAATATCCAGAAAGGGTTTAAACACAGAGACTTTAATAGATTCCTCAATTCTCTTCAGTGTTGTGTAATTCTGGCCAAATGTGCAGAAGTTCCTGGAAAGTTTTTGGCTCGCTGGGCCCATGATGCCTCAGGTCATCAAGGAAGAGATGCAACATACAAACGGGCTCACGATCGAGGGGTGGACTTACCTATGGACACTATTGCACAGGTTATCCATGAATGTGAAACCTGTGCTGCAATCAAGCAAGCTAAACGGCTAAAACCTCATTGGTACGGAGGACGCTGGTTTAAATATAAATATGGGGAGGCGTGGCAGATTGATTATATCACACTCCCACAAACTCGCCATGGCAAGCACTATGTACTCACAATGGTGGAAGCAACCACCGGATGGCTGGAGACATATGCTGTACCCCATGCCACCGCCCGGAATACTATTATGGGCCTTGAAAAGCAAGTTTTGTGGCGACATGGTACTCCAGACAGAATTGAGTCAGACAACGGGACTCATTTCCGAAACAGCCTCATAGACACTTGGGCCAAAGAACATGGCATTGAGTGGGTGTACCACATCCCTTACCACCAGCTTCTGGGAAGATCGAACGATACAATGGACTGCTAAAGATTACACTGAAAGCAATGGGGGGTGGAACTTTCAAAAACTGGGATACACATTTGGCAAAAGCCACTTGGCTAGTCAACACGAGAGGATCTGCCAATCGGGCCGGTCCTGCCCAGTCAGAACTTCTACGTACTGTAGATGGGGATAAAGTCCCTGTGGTGCATACCAAGAATGTGTTGGGGAAGACAGTCTGGGTTATTCCCGCCTCAGGTAAAGGTAAACCCATTCGTGGGATTGCTTTTGCTCAGGGACCTGGGTATACTTGGTGGGTAATGCAGAAGGACGGTGAGGTTCGATGTGTGCTTCAAGGGGATTTGATGATGGGTGAAAGTGGCCAATAAATTTAGTTGTACAGTGTTAGCTTCTGCATAACACTGCCATTACATATTATCATTGTTATGATTGTTATGTATTATACTAATGATACTCTATTAAGAAACTTGCAGGTTCAACGGAGTCAGAATTGATGTCCAGCAACTTCCCTGAGATTGACATCCTCAGCTTGCAGACCATAGACATGGACTGTGCCGGGTATACCAGAAGTGCGAGTTCCAGATGTAGTATGCAACAGAGACTAAACAGCATCCATCTTCTGTGTCCAACAACATGCTCCACCAACTGAGTGGACTTTGCATCATTTTTTATCCTGCCTTGAAAGACTTCCATGACAGATGAAGCCCAACCTCATAGACTAAATGAACTCAAAATTATGTAGGGGTGGTCCATAGATTAAGGGGAAATAGCAGGATCTGAGCATGACGTGAATGGTATGGAATAAGGTGTGGAGAATGTCATGGGTTAAGAGAGCGAGTGTTAATTTTTTTTTTTTTTCCCCCCTTCTCTTCATAAATACCTAGCAAGAAGCTATGTTTTGGATTCCTGCTCAGGGGAAGCTGATAAAGACCCAATGTTTTGTTCTGCTGCCAAGGTCAGCAGACAAGCAAAGAGACACAGTCCAGCTGCTAGCCTGGGATTTGCTCCTAGGTTCAGTTTGAAACCAGACTGACCAATTAGTATTCCATCCCATACACGTCATACCCAGTATATAGGTGAGGACCCTTCAGGAAGATCGCTTTCACTTTCCTTGGGCTCCGGATCATCTTGCTTCGGGTACCTGCATTAGCTCTCCCAAGGCCTTTCCTCCCCCCCTACAGACGCCGTTAGCTCTCGGCCCGGGACACTCATTTATCTCCGTTCCGTGAGTTTTGGCATCCTCCCTCTCCAGGGGGATCATTAGCTGTTTTTTTTCCCTGCTTCGGTCAGCTCTCGGCCTGGGACGCTTGGGCTGTTATCTCCGTTCCATGAGTGCCTCTGGGAGCAGCGTACCCCCCACCCCCCTTTTTTGGGGGAATCGTGAGTGCAGTTTCCAGGGATCATTAGCTGGCAACAGGCTGAGCCTTTTGGGGGGGGCAGTATCATTGCGTATCACCCATGCTCTCCCTCCTCCGGGGTCATTGGCTGGGAGTGGGCTGGGCCTTTGGTCATCAGGTGGAGAGGGGTAGTATCACTGTGTATCACATTGCATCTTTGTATATAGTATTATTTCTAATATTATTGTAGTTTAGTTATTAAATTGTCCTTATCTCAACCCACGAGTCCTCTTTGCCATTTACCTCTTTAATTCTCTCCCCTATCATTGGGTGGGGGCAGGGACTGTGTGAGCAGGTGTGTGTGGTTTGGCCCACAGCCAAGGGCCAACCCACCACAATCATGAGTAACTGTTTCTCCATGATGCCTGGCACGCACTAGTCTATGAAGCCTATGAATTGCACTAGTACCATGCAAATATTTTTGAATTAAGAAAAAAGAGAAATCGAAAAGCTAAACTCCCTAGAACTATCTCCACAGATTCAACTCAGCATTTTATATTTAGAGGTAAATACTCTAAAATCTAATTTCATTTTCTACAAAGATTTCTATGCAATATTGATATGCATAATGGATTTTCCAAGTATTGCTTCCAGTTATATTTTCTTCCACTCTTCTTGCTCTTTATATGGTTATTGCTTGAAGTGGAGAGACTTTTTCCATGTAGTGCCTAACAAATAACATTTTGATTCCCAAAGGCCTTTTGGTAATATGGCAGCACAAACAATAACGACAAAATTTCCCTGTGGAGCTTTTCAATACAGTATCACCCACCCACACCAAGAATTTATACCATAACTCACTTTTTCCTACTGGTGGTATCCAGGAGACAGAATACAGTATTTGAAACAAAAAGACAGATGATGCAGACATTTGTAATGCAGTCCTTGTATATCCTTGTTGCACATCCTTATCCTACCTTTCTTCTTCCCAATGTAACTCATGTGGTTTGAAATGCTTCCATTCTTCTGGGAATCTGTAGCATCAATCTTGATTGTAGTTTGTTCTAAAACCACTCTGTTCATTTTAAAATAAGGTCTTGTGGGACAGAAAACCTTAAAACCCACAAACCCATCTCCACTGTCTGTAGTATATGCTGAAACTTAATTTCTTCACCTCACTGTCCTTCCAGTAGCATTCCCATTCTATATTACTGCTACATTTTTCCTGGAATCTCTCAAAAACTCCTTCCCCACCACTACACACATACCTCTGCAATACTTCCACATCCACATTCCTCAAGCATTCTCCTTGTATTTCACAACATCTCACACCAGCATTCCCCAGTGTTCCCTCAGCCAACCTTCTCTAAACACAACACAACCCTCGCTGCCAGAAACTGAGAACTGCAAGAGAAGGGTGAAAAAAAAGAGAAAGAGTCTGTGTAAGGAACAAAGGCGAGCTGAGCACATTATAGTCTGAGAAAGCCAGTGTTCCCATTTCCAAAACTAAGTGTCTCTATAAAAATCATAGAATGGTTTTGGTTGGAAGGGACCTTAAAGATCATCAAGTTCCAACCCCCCTGCCACTGTCAGGGACACCCTCCACTAGCCCAGGTTGCCCAAAGCCTCATCCAGCCTGGCCTTGAACCCCTCCAGGGATGGGGCATCCACAACTTCCCTGGGCAACCTGTTCCAGTGTCTCACCACCCTCATAGTGAAAAATTTCTTCCTAATGTCTAGTCTAAATTTACCCTCTTTCAGCTTATACCCATTACCCCTTGTCCTCTCACTACACTCCC
>WKFP01015461.1:1111050-1148837 GCA_011057875.1 Pterocles orientalis
GATTGGAAGGGACCTCGAAAGATCATCTAGTCCAATCCCCCTGCCAGAGCAGGAACACCTAGATCAGATCACACAGGAATGCATCCAGGCGGGCTTTGAATGTCTCCAGAGAAGGAGACTCCACAGCCTCTCTGGGCAGCCTGTTCCAGTGCTCTGTCACCCTCACTGTAAAGAAGTTTTCTCATATTCAAGTGGAACCTCCTATGTTCCAGCTTGAGCCCATTGCCCCTTGTCCTATCACTGGATCACACATCTTACCTCTCTCTTCTACTATCACCATTTGAGTCCACTGTGCTTTCTTCCACATTTTCTTTTCATCCTTTCTCTTGTTGCACTTGTGTTTGACTAGAAGCCCATGTTTACCAGTACAACATTCTCCCGAATCATGCAAAATGTGAGATCCAATATTAACACAATTTGTGACAAGGGAACCAGACAGAGAAAACTGTTACCCTCTCCATCTTAACACCCACTCCATCTCAGGTCCCTCTGTGGCCCCAGTTAAAGTAGTAACTGACCAATTCATTATCTATCAATTAGTGGATCTATCCTTACAGGACTCTATGTAGCAATGCATTCATATATCTGTCTAAGTTAGTACCATGAACCATCAAGTATGAGACAAAAAGGACTCCGATGTTTACAGCAAGACTTAAAGGATGCCTAAAGCCCAAAACAATGATTCTGAAATACTACTCCATCACTGCATCACAGGCTCTTCAAATTCTATAGATATTTCACATATTGTGCTCTATAGCTTCCCAGGTCATCGGCGCCTGCTCAGAGGCACTGCAGTCTCTATAAGGCTGAAAATTTGCATCAAACCCATATCTAGTCTCTTGGGTTTCAGGAACTAGGGGTACAATTTACCCTTGTTACCTCCAGGAATTTAAAGAATCACTAAAACATCTCAGCTAGTCATCTGAACTCCCATTACAGTCACCAGAATCAAACAGTCATTTCCACATGATCCCCTTATTGTAAGATCAGCATTTAAGGTTGTCAGTGAATCACACCTACAATTCTTTTTTTCCTCTCAACAGGACTGTAAAGTGAACTTAGAATGAGCCAAGTGCAGTGCTCATAAATGTCTAGAAAGGAGATCTTCCCCCGCCTCACACTGCTAGTGTTTCTACACTCAGGTGTGCTAACGTGAAGGTTTATCCTACCCATGTTGTAAGGCCACTGTGGTGCAAGACTCACAGATACAGTTTGCAGAGATGCAAGAGAATTCAGTGTGAAGATAAAACAGATGGCATACAGCACATTTAATTCCCATTCCTGGATGAGAAGCTGAGCAAGCTGATGTAGCTTTGCAGTTGGTCCTGCTTTGTACAAGAGGCTATTGGAGATCTCCAGTGGTCCCTTCTAAGCACGATTTCCGTACAGTTCTATAAAACTGATAGGAGGTCAGGGATTTGTAAGATTGGAATGTGCAAACAGTGTTGCAGAAGTGATGATAAGATGATTAGAATGTACCACCACTCATCATGGCCAAGTGCCATAGCCTGCTAGCTATCTACCAAACAAGATCAATATTAAGTAATATTAATAGACCTAACAGTTTATCACTAATTGGGAGTCTGGCCCCATTATAATTCCTAATAATGAATAGATGACACTCACAGGGCATACAAAACTGAAAACCCCAAAACCTAAGCATGACAGTGAAGTAATACAAAAGGGCCTTCAGAGACTAAATTAGAGGTATGAAATATAAGCAAAATTAATGTTTTTTCTATTACTTGTTCTCCCAACAGAGTCAACATGACTCTACTACCAGGGCCAACTCAGATCCTCAAGTATTGTTTATTAGCTACATGCTATACACAAGGAACTTCCTACCCATACTGCAGATGTTTCTGTAGCTCTTGATTCTTTTTTGGCAGCCTTCAAGCAGCCAGAACACAGTGAATGTCACCAAATGCCTCACAGATTATTTTAACAAGCATGCAGCTGGATTTAAAAATATTTAAGACTTAAAAATTTAGATATACAGTGGGAAGAAGAGAACTGGATAGCAGTGCTGCTGAAGAACAGCACTGAAAGCCAAAAAGAGAAATACATAGAGCAACCAGTTTGATGACACTACCAAAAACATCCTAGGCCAGGTTGTATAGGAGGGTTATCATAATCTAACCAGTTCTGAAAACACCAGAAAGATACTAAGCTATGCCCACCACTACCTACATCTTGCATCATTAGACAGGCAGATTACCAGATGAAGAATGAAAACAGTAACCATCTCCAGGCATTTGGGATTTTCATAGGACAGACACAGGGACTACAACTAAAACTGGTGGATTTAAGTACAGAAGGAAAGTGACTCAAGTGTCAACAGAAATGTCCTAATAGTAAGATCTGGAAAACAGCCTCTTGAAAGGGGACAGGATAGAAGCAACACCACATCAGTTATTAAAAAAGTCTGAGGAACACCCTGGAAAGAATTATGCCACTTTGGCTAAGAGATGGACTCCCCAGAGTAACCGGGTCTTTCCAATCCCAAACTAATAAAATGCTGTAATTCAGCATGTTTCCCTTAAGTACATCTATATCAGCTGCTAAAATAACAGCAGGCGGGGAACCATAAGGCAGAACATTCAATTCTCAGCCCCATCTGGGCTAAGCAGGAATCCCTTGGGTGGAACTGCCTGAAGTAAACCAAACAGCAAGACCCACAGAAAAGGAGGAAATGCAGATCCTCTGAAGCTGTTCTAGTACTCAGCCCAAGCCTGACATAAAAGGCTGCCACCACTTCTTCATAAATTCCATGGTTCATCTGGAGGCAGGTACTGGTACTTATCCGATATAAAGAGTTGTCTACAGGCTAGTCTTTTCTTAAAAGAAAGAAAAGAGATTCAAAGAGATGTCTCATACAGGGATATAGGTCATGCTGTTACTTACACAATGGTGACTCCTGTCAATATTTCCACTATATTCTTCAAATTCATCTTCCATGGGTGACAATGACAGAGTGGTACAAGACTCCTTTCAGGCTTTTGCCTGTAGAGATGTACAGAACAGTTCTGAGGAAATTCAAGAGTTAAATACCAGAACAATGACCCTCAGCAGAAGCTTCTTCCAGATTGGACCCTCTCTCTCAATACACTGAGAAGAAACCCATTGGGTTGTTTTCATTATTAATCACAGGACAGCTGAGGTTGGCAGGGCCTGGGCTGGAGGTCACCTGGGCCAACTCCCTAGCTCAAGCAGGGCTACCTACAGCAGGTTTCCCAGAACCACGTCCAGACAGCTTTTGAATAGCTCCAATGATGGAGACTCCACAACCTCCCTGGGCAATATTCTCCAGTGCTCAGTCACACCCACAATCAGAACAAGTGTTTCCTGATGTTCAGGAAGAACTTTCTGGGTTTCAGTTTGTGCCCATTGCCTCTGGTCCCACTACTAGGCATAACTGAAAAGAGCCTGCCTTCATCTCCTTTACCCCCTCCCATCAGATAGTTATAGGTGTTGATAAGATCCTCCAAGACCTCTTTTCTCAACAGTTCCAGCTCTCTCAGCTTGTCCTCCCTGGAGAGATGCTTCAGTCCCTTCATCATCCTCATGGCTCTTCATTGAAATCCCTCCAGCATGTCTTTCTTGTACTGGGCACCCAGAACTAGAGGCTACTCCAGGTGTGGCCTCACCAGTGCTGAGCAGAGGAAAAAGATCACCTCCCTTAACCTGCTGGCAATAGTCCTCCCAATGCAGCTCAGGATACTTTAGCCTTCTTTGCTACAGGAGTATGCCATTGGCTCATGTTCAGCCTGGTGTCTGCCAGGTCCTTTTCTGCCAAGCTGCTTTCCAGCCAGTCATTCCCTAGCATATGCTGGTGCACAGGAGTTTTCACTTCTCCTTACTGAACTTCACAAGGTTCCAGTCAGCCCATTTCTCCAGCCTGTTAAGGTCCCTCTGGATGGCAGCACAACCCCTGGTATATCCGCCACTTTTCCCAGTTTTGTGTTACCTGCAAGCTTTCTGTGGGCACACTCTGCCCCTTCAACCAGATTATTAATGAAGATGTTGAACAGCATTGGACTCGGTTACTGCTAGTTACTGGCCTCCAACTAGACTTCATGCCACTGATCACCACCCTCTGGGCCCACCCATTTAGCCACTTCTCAGTCTCAGGCTGAGCTACTGCATCTTGTAATGATATTTAAGTTGAAGTTAAAGTCTACTCAGTATAAGGATTATTAATAACTTCTTTAACATTGCTTTGGCTGAACTACTTGGGACCAGCTAAAAAAAAAAAGCTTTCTTCAGTAAGAAGATATTCTGGAAGAAACAAGTGTTCTATCACATGGAGGCAAACCTGGTGCAAACAAAGAAAAATGATGAACAGTTGGATATTTTAATTATTAACAAACCAGAATTACAGTATGAGACAGGGTTTGGAATTTTTACTTACAACTCCAAACCAAAAATATGCTTTAAATATTTTTCTTGGGTACCTAAATTAGCAGATTCTTTCAGTAACTTATCAGTTTAAAAAAAATGCATTTCTTTGAATCCACTTGGAAATGCGTACACAATCAGTTGCTGCTAAGAAAATATTTATTATTTGCAAGGTGCAGCTATTAAACAATGGCACAGCTATTTGTGCAGCATTATTGATTACCAACAAAGATGACAGCTTCATCTACTTTGATGGATGAAAGGAGGGTAAAGTGCTGCCCTGTTTTCTGTTTACACCAGAAGAATACCACTCAGCATTACCTAACTAGGATCATTATTTGACTGGTTAGATAAATCATTTTTATCTCATGTGCTTGGAAGGACCTAATACACTGCTCTTTCACATCAGTGGAAAAACCTTACTTCTTAATTGGAGAACTTTCAACAACATCAAGTTTTATCTTCCACATAACTCACTGCAAATCTAGTCTGCATAGCATAATTATGAGTGCTACCCTCACTGGTAAGCCTTTAAACCCTAAAGGTTCAGTCACCCCTTCAGGAGAGAAATTACTCTCCAAACCTACAGTCAGGACTTGCATAAAAGTTCAGTTACCTCTGAGGGGCTAATACAACTCCTTGGATTCAGCAGGTTCCCTCTTACTTACGCACAGTAAGGGTACACTGCCATCAACAGAAAAGAAAGCAGCAGCCTACCCACTTAAACAGATCCCTACAACTGCCACTGCACAGAAAGGGCGCAGCAAAGGCATTAATAAAACAAAATTGATTGTGCAATGTGTTCATATTAACTGCAAAACCAGACTTTCCCAGGAAAGCCCTGATTAAGTACTGGAGAAAAGCCAGATAATAAATGAAACATTTCTATGAAAATTTCAGTCACGGACTCATTTCTATTGGCTGCAAAGATGTCGGTTTAAGGCTGTTTCGTTCCCACTGCACATTTAAACAGACTCACAAAAAGCTTTAGGACATCTTCATCCTTTCTCCTCCTCCCTCTCCCCTCATCCCCTCCAAATTCCTAAGCTCCTCTCAGCAGCTTGCAAATGGAGTGTCTTTCTGTACATCCTTCTACCACTGTACATGCACACCAGCTCCCTTCTTCCAGCAGAACTGCACACAAGCATGAGCCATGTACGATGGTCCGGCACTGAAAGCAGAGGGAAACGGTGACTTGGACTTCCTGGCCTCGGCATTTCAGAAGGGTTGATTTTACTGGCTGGTGTCTACATACTACATCTGCTACATCAATTAATTTATCAGGGGGAATTTTTTTTGCTTGCCTTCGTGCAAAAGAATGAAAGCATTTGCTTGGGGAAGAAAAACCACTAGGTACAGTCTCCAGAAATGGTCCATCTTCAACCCATTCAACTTCATTTATCATTTATCTGAGTTTATGATACAAGCAGTTTAATAATAAGGAAGTGGTTATTACTGAAAAAGTAGAATGGCCACAATGAATCACTTAACAGATCTTCACATGAAGTAGGAAAAGCATACCTTTGGCCATTACTACAGTTCTGTAAAAGCAATGCAAGCTGCTAAAGGTAAGCCTGTGCCACAGAATGGAGTACCACAGTACGTAAAGCAAGCTCCAGCCCCCTGCTAGCCCATGCACACTTTGCCTCATACCTCCCAGCAGGGGTTGCAGCCAGAACCTCACGTCAGCAGCACAATAGCTAAAGATCTGCCTGGGTGAATAACTCCTTCCTCTCGGCTGCCAAGGTGGTAGCCCTTTCACCCTGGAGACAGCACAGCCTCCTTATCCACAGAGACACTTGTGGCAGGTTTCTTCGCTCAGCCATGCCTCAGCTGACTATTTTCAAAGCAAGATCTCAGTCACCTTTAACACATATGAGACTGTACTACCACTTGAAGGAACGGTCCTCAGTTTTTGCCCTGCCCATAGCTTTGGGTATCCCATTCTTCACCCCCACTGCTCCATTTTGCACCAGCGCCACTCATCTTCTAGCTACACAATGACCAGATCTGCAGACTGAAAGCTAGTTTTCAGCCAAGCTCAGAGTGCTGATCTGAGTCACAGCACAGCTTCAAGAACACCCAAGCAGCTATAGGCTTGTTGGGAACATTAGCAGAGTGCAGGCAGAAAAACTGCTCCTTTTGGCAGCAGATCATAATTCAGTCAGGATAAGCTGACTGTTAAGCCACATTCTCAGTCAAGCACTTCTTTTAACTCAGCTCCAACAGCTGTAACCACAGAATGATATACACTTAGCAAATAGGTTACAAAACTCCCTGGCTTTGTACTACCCCCAGAACCAAAGGGGCACCCCAGCTCATTCTTGAGCATCTCAGCTTTTAAACATTAGATTATTACAATCACTACCCTACATCATGCTGATCAAGCTACATCAGAGCCCATATTTTTCCTCCTGTGCAGAAAACGGGCATATGGTTTCTCATGAGCATGTCTCACTCCTAAGCATACTCTGTCCCCAATAACCAAGGTCTTGGTTCTTTTCCCTCTGAACCCTATTAGGGCTTTCTGCCATCTGCTACCTCTGTGACAGACGCTTGTGTATCTGACAGATCAAGCTAAATATAAGATAGCACCCCCCCCCATATGCTCCAAACATTCCAAGTTTAGTATTCCTATTGTATACAAGACCTAAATATAGTAAGATAAACAAAAATATATTTCACATTGAAGTATTCTTCAGATTGACGACACCTCAGCACAAGGCCTCTAAAGTTTAACAGGGTAGGGGACAACATCTCCTGAAGGTGTTTTTAGAACATTAAAAGCATCATTTCCAACTCTACAGCAGTGCCCTCCCCCAGATGAGGACACTCTGACAAGGAACACAGTTGAGCTTCACCATGTTTACCACCATGGATACAAGACCATTGTGCTACGGAAGCTCACTATCGGAGAGCAGCACACTGTAGACAAGACCAGTTTAGCTTAGGAGGGGACTGTCATATTTTCTAGGCCTGTAAGCCAGGAAAAGGTGTTCCTCATCTTCCTCAACAGATCAAAGCTGGCTTCTTTCCCAGGGCTCCAGGAACCAAGATGGGTACAAACACTGTTCTGTTCTCCTCTCCCAAAGTCACAAGGCTCCTATGTCCTGACAGACAGTGAAATCAGGGAAAAGAAACCCTTTGCAGGCTGAAGAACACCCAGCAGCCACCCAAACTACTGTTTCTCTAGAGCTGTTCACCTTGAAGTAAGTCAGAGCCCTTTACATACTGCAAGTAGCTGCCATTTCACCCACCACAGAAACCCCGCTACCCCTCTGGTGAGAGGTGGCACCTGCTTAAGCAGGCTATCACATGAAAAAATAAGCATGGAAGTGGAATATACCCCGGAGAAATAGTATAATGGAGGGAAGGAGAGACCTATTTAAATAGGGAATATACACACCCACACTGGACTTCAGCCAGCTACTCTGATTTGAGGAGACTGTTAACCACAAGGAGGCAGAACCTTCATTATTTTTGTCTCAAAAAACCATTGACAATGCAAAGATTACACTGTTTTCTGGTACCACTGCAATGCACAGACGAAGTACTCCATCTGATGAGACAAAGCTACCAATACCATGACTTCTTAGTTACAGATTTTACTCAGGAGTCCCCTGTTCAGGCACTATTTAACAACACCACTTGTTTTGTGAACTAAAGTGCAACCCAAAGATCTCACCCTGTTTTTACAGTGCTCAATCTGGTCTAGCAGAAGGTATCCCTGCCCATGGCAATGGTGTTGGAACTAGATAATCTTTAAGATACTTTCCAACCCCAATCATTCTATGGTTCTGACTCCATATTTAAGTTCCACTGAAGACAATGACTAAGTTTTGGGTGACTTTAGCGAGCTTTAGAGTACACCCCAAAGTGTTGAATACCTATACCCAAGCAACAGAGAGCTGGCTAAAAAGCTAGATGCTATGCACCATCAACAACAACAACAACAAAAAAATCCTCCCTTGACTGCCTGTTCCTTAATCTGTAAAGCATAACCCTAGTAAATGAAACAGGGAGTGTACATTATGCTTCTAAAGAATTATGCCTTTCCCCCGTCTGTATTTTGACATAAGTTTACAAGCATAAAGACATTCATACCTCATTTCTATGAGTACTCCTATACTCAAAACAGATCATTGGTCTTGAGCACTAAAAGCAAGGGCTGCACAAGCATGGAGAACAAGGTATGAGCCAAGAGCAACTGCAACACAGGCATTGCCCTCACCAACCAAGCAGAGCTACCATAGTGACAGTGGCTAGTTCCATGACAGGCCAATAAAATACAAAGTAAGAAGTCAACTCTAAAGTCAATCCATGGAAATCAGTCAGAAACAGCAGGAGATGAGGCCAGAAACAGGACTAGATACAAGACTACAGCATATGCATAAATTCTGTACTGAAGATTACACCAGAGAGAGGACTGAAGAAAAAATGTGAACTAGCTACTCAATGCATAGCTTTAAGATCCATCCAGAGGAGAGAGAGAAAGATAAAGCTACCTACAGCATACCTCTAAAATCCATTCAGGAAAGCCAGTCAGTAAGCCAGGATAGCAAAAGACTCAGACTAGGTACAAGCCTACCTACAACTTAAGTCAAACTGAGCATAGGTGCCCCCACCCAGAGTGTAAATGGAGCTCCTTGAGCAATGGGTACTAGGTGTGTTGTGGAAGCCTCAGGTGAGGCTGATTAACTCCTATTAGTGCCCCCAGGATCATGACACCAAGCACAGGAGGTAGCTAGCTGGAAATTGTAAACAAAGATACAGAGAAAGGGTAAGCAAAATTCCTGTCTCATGTTCAACACATCAAAACTTTCAGATGGCTGAGAGCTATGGGATACACACCCCATACCTCAAAGAGTCAACACAGAAAGAGACAGAAGCTTCCCGAGAGCTTAAGACAGGAATGGCAATTGCATGGGGGAAAAGGCTGGTCTGGATATAGAGTTGGATCTAACAGTGACTTTGTAACAGTGGTCTCACAAGCATCTGCTTGTTTGCTTTCTCCTCAAGTTGTTCAAACTACTTAAAAGTTCTGAAATCCATGCAGCCTTTCTGTTGCTTATATGACCTATCTCCAGTACGGGAGCTTCCCTCAGACATCTTGAAATCTACCAATACTTCAAAAAATCAGCAGCTGGCCAGTGTGGGTGGTGGAGCACGACCATAGTATTAGCAACACCAAACATTATCAAATAATTTGGGCCCCAAAAATGACTGGGAAATAGACATAAATATGGTTCACAAAAAAAAAACAATGGCTTTAAGAGATGGAGAGTTTCAACAAGTAAGATGTAAAAAGTATCATGCTCATGATCCATTTAAGAGGGCAGGAAGAGGATGACTGAAGTTGAGTCCTGTAGAGAGTATCTAAGTGATGTGCTGAGATAAATCGTCACTGGAGATGCTGTCACTACAAGGTGCCACAGTCAGAACAGAAGAGAACCACAGAATAATTTGGGGTGAAAGGGGTCTCTGGAGGTCTACAGTTGCATCAGAAGTAGGGCTAGCTTCAAAGCTAGATCAGGTTGCTCAGGGCCCTCAGATCTTCGCCTATTTTGCAAACTCCCACTGACATGACTTCCCAGGGAGGAAAGAGGATAGGGCTAGATATTCTAAATTGTCACCCTCTTTTGGGTCCTTCAGTGCTAGTCACCCAGCTTGAGAGACAGAGAGCAGGATTTTCATGCTTGCTCAATAGCGTGAACACCACTCTCCTCTGGAGGTGCCAGAGGCTGCAAAGGGAGAAGCTCAGGGTTAGAAGATAGTAAAAAAACTCTGTCAATGCTATCAGGGTAAACACAGTAGCAAAAACCGTTGACCTCACTTTGGACATTTGCACAAAAGTATTTATTTTTAGCCAATTAAAACCCACAGAATGCTCTTAAAAAAGAAGACAAAGGTTTTCCTTTTTCCAGACAAGATATCCTGCAGCAGTATCTGCTCTTTCCTAATTGATCCCACTTAGTTGTTCAAACTGCATAATAAATATTTGCTAGCCTAAGGAAGGGCTGAAGATCACTACTGTCCAGCTGTATACTGCTGTTAACTCCACCGAAGGATTTAATCTCAATGCAATTTTCTTATGAAAGCACAAACTTTTCAGCAGGCAAAACAAGCTGTGAACACACTGTCACAAAAACTTTTCAAAAGGCGTTCTTCAGAGCAGCTACAGAATGCTGACACAAATATTTGCAACAGCCTCACAGAAGTCATGCACAGCTTTCGTGTCCGTATTTTTTCCCACTGGAAAATGCAGGTATTTGATCTGTTTCTGTAGCTTTACTGATGTAAATCATAAATTCAGTTAAAGGAGTGCTCAGCTGTTACTGTCATGTATATTTTTTAAGTGACCCAGGCACTTTCCTTCCCCATGAGTTTTGTAAACTCTTTTTTTTTTTTTCCCGCTGCTTTGGAAAGCAAAAGAGTCAGTCCAAGAAAATATAGCTCCCACCAAGATCAACATCTCAATAACTTCTACAGTATTTGGTCAGTAGGCACTTCTTATTATATATAGGTGTGAATCCAGGATTCACACTTGCATGACCATTTCCTGAGCTTGCCCCGGAGTGAGACTGGAGTCAGGCTTATGAACAGATTAGGAAGAACTTCACTATGAGTTAGCTCTTTGAAGACCTTGCATGTAATGTAACAATAATTCATACATTGTGGATTTTTAAATATCCAATTAAGATTCAGGACTGAACAGCAATTGCAGCAGGGCCCTATGGGGACTGTACACATAAATGAGATAAATGAGTTTGTGTTCCCATGGCAATGTTCTAAACAAATCATTACAGTATGTCTATCAAATACTTCCAAGGACATTTGCAAATGATCATGGGGAGAAATCTTTTGGCTCAAGGAATGGATACAGCATTGTCTCCTTTCTACATTCTTGTAATACCTCCATGGTTTCTAGGCATCCACACACTGTAAACTCCAAGAGGTGACTTTCTGCAACCTCTTTCCCAGAATGACCATAGGAGAGCAGAAGTCAGCTCCTTTTCCCCACAGGAGTCTGAATGGGAAAACATAAATGTAAGGCTGATCAACCCCATGCATTGAAGAGAAGGATTCAGAGACACAGACAGAGATGAAATGGGATGGCAAAGAAGGAAAGCCCAGCCATTGTGACCATGATAGACCCATGCTGAGCTGTTCCAGTGAAGTGATTTCCTGAACCAGGACCACTATGCTTAGCCCTTTCCACACAAGGGTGAAACAGTGATTCCACAGGCAGTGGGAAGCATTTAAGCCCTCTCTAGTTTGAGGAGAAGGTGGGGCTGGGATGAAAGGCTTTTAGCTGTTCTCTGGTCCCAGCACAGCAGTGGCAGCCATGAATGGGCTACACTGGCACTGTGGCCCCTCCCTGGTGGGAACACGAGGACATTTCACCTCTTTAGCTTGTTTCATCTCTGGATACCCTGGTGCATTTAAAACAGGTTTTCAAGAACCATGCTCTCTTCCTAAAGACAAATGTCTCCCTACAATTTCAGTTCTACCTGCTTGCTCTTCTTCCTCAGCTCAGCTATAGTAAGAAGTCCCACCAGAGCAAAGATGACCGCTGTTCCACATACATAAGAACACAGTAGCAGTAAAGTAGCTGGTACCAGACATTTCACGCAGCTCAGGAACACAAACTGCAAATGCTGGAATAAAACACCAAAGTTAGAAGAAAACAGCAGCTTCTCCCCAGTGCATGAATATTGCAGAAAGCATTGACGTGTCTTTTCTGTATCACAAAAAAACCAAAAAACTCCTCTCTTCCTTCAGTGCTGCTACGGTCCCTGGGCTGCAGTGGTTTTCACAAACTAAGCCACAGCCTCTGCGTACCAGAAGAAACTGGATGATGCACAGCACTGAATTCCTCAGCATTCACCTGTCCCTTCAAACCTAATGTTTCCCATGGAGTAATCTTTCTCCTGCAAATCGTCTCCAGAGGCTGCTTCATTACTGGCATGCAAAGTATAGGCAAAGTGATTTCTGAGCTACAAGCTGCAGCTCCACTAGTCTCAGAAGAATCGGTGTTGTCTTGCTCTCCTCTGTCTCCTTTCATTCATGTAGCACCTATTCTCAACCCAAAAGTGTTAGCTGGAAGTGACCTCTAGAGGTGTCTGGGGTTTGGTTGGGATAGAGTTAATTTTATTCAAAGTAGCTTGTATGGGGCTATGTTTTGGGTTTGTGCTGGAAACAGTGTTGATAACACAGGGATGTTTTAGTTACTGCTGAGCAGTGCTTACACAGAGTCAAGGCCTTTTCTGCTTCTCACACAGCCCCGCCAGCGAGTAGACTGGGGGTGCACAAGAATTTGGGAGGGCACAAGTGGGAGAGCTGACCACAACTGACCAAAGGGATATTCCATACCACATGATGTCATGCTCAGCATATGAAGTTGAGGGAAGAAGAAAGAAGTGGGGAGACATTCAGAATAATGGCATTTGTCTTCCCAAGTAACTGTTATGCGTGATGGAGCCCTGCTTTCCCGGAGATGGCTGAACACTTGCCCGCCAATGGGAAGTAGTGAATGAATTCCTTGTTTTGCTTTGCTTGTGTGCACAGCTTTTACTTCACCTGTTAAACTGTGTCTGTCAGTGGGGCTGAGCTACCTACTGGGGCTAAACCACAAATCTAGACCAACCTCCTGCTTAGAGCAAGATTATTATCAATGCTAGAGCAGGTCAGCTGCAGCTTCATCTAGGCAAATCTTGGAAATTTTGAAGCACCTCTCCCAGTTACTCATTCCACTGCTAAACTACCTACCTGATGACTTTTCTTCCTAATGTCCTATCTGAACCTCAGTAATGTGACTGGAGACCTCACACAGGGATTTTTCTCCATCTCGATATCATTCCTCTTTCAGATAGCTCCCATCCTTACCCATCAAACCCTCACACTAACACACACCACCCTGCCCTTACATTTTCAAAGGTTTATATAGGACATACAGCTGTAAAGCTGTTAAATACGACCTAATTTAGTTCCAAGTTAAGCATTACCAGAAGGACAGTTTCGGGGATGGGAATTCTAGGGGTTTGTGACTGTGCAGTCATATCATTTTAAGAAATAGCATTCAAGTGCAACATTTTCTGTATGGCGTGGAAGAACAGGATGTTTCCAAAGGCGTTCCCAGGGGACCATTGTTTTCCAGTGTTTCTAGAGTCCCAAAAGTTACCATGGACCATTTGGCTGCCTCACACCAACAATTTGTGATTCTATTTCAGGCCAGCCTGCATCACAGGGTGTCCACGAAGACTCAGACACTTTCCAAAACCTGGAGTATTATTTGAAGAGCATCACAGAGAGA
This sequence comes from Pterocles orientalis, assembly GCA_011057875.1. NCBI lineage: Eukaryota > Metazoa > Chordata > Aves > Pterocliformes > Pteroclidae > Pterocles > Pterocles orientalis. The sequence continues at coordinate 1,124,762 of WKFP01015461.1, forward strand.
CTGTGCAAAAGATCAATAAATGTAAATACCAGGAGCATAAAGCACAATACCAGCCCTTCCAAACATGAAAGAAGCAAGCCAGGCAAGTCCTGCCTCTACATTCTCAACTGAAAACAATAATCAAAGGAAACCTGCAAACTGTGAGGATACAACTTCCCAACTTCCCTTGGTCACACTGTGCAGCTCTCCTCGAAGCCAGCAGGACCTGTAATTATGTACCCACAGGAGAATATACCTCTGAGATGATGCAGAGGTGCTTAAAGCATAGTTTTACTCCCAAGGAAAAAAAAAACCCAAACCTCAAAATCTATGTTAGAAAGACTAGATTATATGTTCTGACAGAAGAACACAATGAATGGGCATAAGGAGGCAGGAGATGCAGTGTAGGCGATTCTCAGTAAAGCATTTCACAGTGCCTCAAAAATTATGCTTGAAATATAACTTGGACATAATAAATGGATTGAGAACTAAGTATAATTGCATAAAAGAACAGTAGCAATGGGCTGCACTGTATCAGAGAGCACTAACAATACATTGGAGGTGATAAGAGCTTCTTAATTACCCTCAGTGTAAATACCTGGATTTCAAAGGAAGGAAGCGACTGCCGCTGGACAGCAAGAAAAATCAGAGTGGTAGACAGCAGCTATGAAATCCAGCTCGAAAGTCCCACAAACTAATCACAAAAATCAGATTCTTCACTGAAGAAGTACATCAACACTAAAGGAGACCCATGGTATTCAAAAAAATTTGGCATAAGGTGATGAAAAATAGTCCCAGGGGGTGACAGAAGGATCAGTTGGAATTTAAGAATGGCAGGTTGATACTGTTTCCACAGCAGTCAGTGGAAAAACTCAGCCCTCTACTGCCTTGTGCTTCTGTGGCTAAGCATCACGGTCATGCAGATTGAGAGTAAAAATTGTACTCCACCAGCACAGCCATTGGAAACATCTCATGGAGTGGATATTGAATAACAATGCAAAATACAGAGGAACTGTAAACAGAGGCTAATAGTTTCAAATGGAGAATGGTATGACTATTAGAAGAAAGTATCAAGAGATCTGGGACTAGCAATATTCTCACAGGCTCTACATAAAATGTGTTACCTGGTATGGACAAGCTGCCAGTATCCTTTGCAGGTTTTGTCTGTGTGGGGAACTGCGTGAGTGGGCAGAGATACCCACTTAACCAGGGAGCTCCAGAAACAGTTTTACAGCCACATCAGAAACGCAGCGCCCAGAAGTCAATGAACTAACTTAAGATACAGCTTCTCTGCAGACATAAGGTCCATGTCTACATAGCGCTGTAAATAGCAATACAGTATGGATTCTCCAGCTGGCACCGTGTAGACATGCTGCACAGATATAGAGACTGTACCTCAAATTACTGCATTGATTTCTGGGATCATCTGTATTGAAAGCATAGCAGCAACCTGGAACAATTCCATTCAAGTGCAACAAAAAAGTCTTCAAGAGCTCTATTTATGAAGAAATTATTTCTCCCCATCAGTTTGCCCTAATTTTATTTCCCCATTTTGCATCCAGATATCTACGCAGTTTCTCTCATACGGAGAGTTACATAAATTAGTCCAGGTAAAAAAGCCAAAGAAGTGACAGACAGCTGCCATTCACTTGAAAGAACCAAAGAGCACGGTGGGGAATTGTCACACAATACAAGGAAAAGTCACAGTAAAAAGATACCGAGGAAAAGAAAATTTAGGATGTCACACTTTCCAATGATTAAACCTGTTCTGAAAATGTGTGAATGGCAAGAAAGATTGATAGGGTTTTTTTTGTCTCGCATATAAAACCAGCACAACTGGGAACTCAAAGGTCCCATGCTCAAAGGACTGGGTTTGGATCTTTTAGATGCATGCATCATGAGTTACTCTTAGATGAGATTAAAATACTCTCTAGAATGGGCAAGCAGCAACTCATGAACCTGTGAATTTCTTCATGCTTAATCACTATACTGATGGGATTCCCATTACTAGAAATTCATGGCTACAAGCCACGTAAACCCTGAAAAAGATCAAAATAATAATTTAGACTGACCGAAAATTATCCATCAAAGCCTTTTCCACCAGAAAGATGGGATAAAGGTGAGTTAGCTTGTCTATAAAATGTTGAGGTTTACAGACTCGTATTAGAGTCTCTAAAGCCTTTGGGATTTCTGAGTTTCAATAGGTTTAAGTATTGCCCCTTACTGCATCACATAACACAAACACAAGGCTTCCTTCAGCTGCCACCAGTTTTACCATGGAGGGGCTACCTGAACTGTTTTGATCATGTATCTATAGAATCAAAACCTCCCCGTTGACCCTTCAGTAGGTTATATCCTCTTTACATGACGAACTTTGTACTCTCCCCCATAGCAAGCAGTCAAAGACGTATCTAGACTGGAACTGTGAAAGGTGGTACCCTCTGGAGAAGCTGTGCGTGTGCTGCAGCAGGTCTCCACAATCCCCTTCTTTGGAAGAGGAACAGGAGCAATAAATATGTTAAGAATCAGTTTCAGAGGTAAGGACTTACATAAATCAGGGTGCTCACTCTAATGAAATCTGCTAAAATGTGTGAAGGTTTTTTCCATTTTCAGCTCTCTCTTACCCTCAACAAAAGGTAATTGTCAATAAGACTAGAATTCAAAATGATTTTTGGTTTGGGAATATTTTTTCTTTTTTTTTTTTTGACAGCCAAGTGTTTTATTCTGGCAATAGGAGTCTTGAGTATTTTGCTGAAATCTTCTGGAGAAAAGAAAAAGCTACTTCAAATCATGCTTTTGCATGTTTCTAAAAACTTTCCAGCTATTTTTTTTTCTAGCTGAGATTTTCACAGTGTTGAAAGCAAGTCAACTGAGGAAAGTGAAGCACTTTTCTCTTCTACTTCAGCTGCTAGTTTGTGAAACCATCAATATTTCAGAAAAGAAAGCTTTTAATTTCTTCCTTTAAGCTAAAGATTCATGTCTCTCCCTTCCTTTGGTCTGATAAGCTGGAAAGTGAGCTCAATTTGGTGACACACTTCTGCTTTGTGTGACTCCAGACCCCTTCTTTATTTTTTCTGACTCTTACACTTGCATCAGAACTTCTGCAAATAGAAAAAAAATCAACAACCCTCCTTCCACTCTCTGGAAATTAGATTTCAGGTCAAGAGATCTCCTAAATCAGAAGAATCTAAGCATCTTTTTTTTTTTTTTTCTGATTCTGCAGAGACTGCTAGTCCCAGTTAATGATGAAACTCTCAGCCTATAACTCTGTCCATGTTCTCCTTCATAGACAATCATTGACTAAAATGAAGATATGACTTCATGTCATATGATTTATGATTATGATAATCATAATCATAAAGGTGAGACACTGGAACAGGTTGCCCAGGGAAGCTGTGGATGCCCCATCCCTGGAGGTGTTCAAGGCCAGGCTGGATGAGGCTTTGAGCAACCTGGGCTAGTGGAGGGTGTCCCTGCCCATGGCAGGGGGGTTGGAACTTGATGATCTTCAAGGTCCTTTCCAACCCAAACCATTCTATGATTCTATGATTCTATAATCATATGATTATGATATATATGATTTATAACAGTGTATTCCAGTGCAGAGTTTGCCCTTTGTCTGTGCCTGGATTTTTACAGCAGCAGCGTCTGCTTCATACTGCCATCAGCTCACAGCAATGTTTTCACTGTCTCCTCAGGCTACAATGAATGTAATTTTTCAGTGTTTGCCTGAATTTCACACAGCAATAATCAGCAATTATCAAAAACAGCAAACACAAATAATTAAGACATTTCCAGGACAACCATGTGCAGTCTTGCCTGGGAGGCGTGCCTCACACAGCTATGGGTAGAAATGTTGTCTGCACCACCTATGTGATATCATGAGGGAAAGGGCACCTCTACCTCCATGTCTTGAGCAAAACTCAAGCAAGTTGGAAAAAACAGTGTGGATGAAGGCATTCAAGTGATCTGACATTTTCAAAGGAAACAACAGGCTTAGAACTGACACCCTCTGCTCTGATTCCATTATCAGCCTTGTAAACACGAGGAACCACAACCACTGCATTAACTCTGGCTGCACAACAGCATTAACAACTTTTAGTATCTGATGTCATTACATTTACTTTAGCATCTGATGTCACTACCTGTACTACGGCAGATCAGCCAGTGTCCTTCACCCCCTCACTACCAATTTCTCCCAAAACACAGCCAAATGCCAAGAGATTTTTCAATCTTCATTGCACTGGCATGTCTTGACATGTTGTTTATCAATCACATGATCCTGTTGTCTTCTCTAGTTTGGGCTCCTTGGTCAGCCTCCATTTTTGTAATGCACTACAGTCAGGAGTTCCTATAAAATTTTTACATAGAGGACATATTTTTGCTAATGTGTAATATTTCCTGCTGCTGCTAATAGCAAAAAAAAAATTTTAAAAATTTAAGGAGTAGACATTTTACATAATTTTTCTCATGAAAGACATCTTTTCTAAGTGAAATTGTAGGATAGGCACACAATTACAGGGATACTAAATAAGTATGCTTAAGTGTACTTATCTCAGTCTTAAATTCTAATGAATAATTAGTGTATATGTGTGTGCATACTGAAGGGGTAGGAATGCTGGCTAAATAACCTACACGCCCATCTCCTCTCTTCTCTCTCCAACTTATTTCTGTTGTGGAAATCACCAGACCAATTTGCATCTTCTGTAAACTGGCATAATTTAGTGGAAATCCAGGATCTACAGCAGTTCCCATTAACTGAGAGCTCTTAGGCATACAAGGTACCTACAAATCTAGTAGGTTTGATTAGAGCACCAGTCCAGTCCAAAGCCCAGTCTTGAGAACCTCTACTCCTAGAATCAGCATCTTTGCTCTTATTAACATCTCTGCTTTAATCTTTATATACGTAAATCTTCAGACAATAAAACTCTGTTCAAGTGAATTGAATCAGCATCAGATCAAATGGGTCTCCCTCATGTTAATATTTCCTTAAGGGACTAGAAACATGAAAGATTTTGCCTCCAGATTTTGTGGTTTTGTTCTTGCCTTGACCTTCAGAGAAGGAAATATATCCAAAATAACATGTGTGTATGTGTGGTGTGTGTGTGTCTGTGTGTGTCTGTATATCTATATATCGGGGTTATTTCTCATTACTATAACTACCTGTTTAACTTTTGAAAGGGACGCTGAATCTCACCCTTTAGGTTTTAAAGCAGTCTCTGTGTACCAGAAATCATATGATAGGTACAATGAGACTGTATATGAGAATATACATATAAGGTGACCTAGATGGTCGTACATGTATAGTCTGAGGTTCCTGCGCATTCCACTGTAGCACCCAGTGCTGGACAACTGGACTACCAGTCAAACCAGCCAGAGACAGACTCCAAGCTACTAATATGCAATGTATGTGCACAGGCAGGTCTTTAAATGCCTCTGTCTGAATTCACAGTTACTTGTGATCACACTGTCCCACTTGCGATCACACATCCTACAAAGATGATCAAAGGACTGGAGCATCTGTCATATGCTTCAGGGGAGGAAACAGCTGGGACTGTTCAGCCTGGTGAAGGAAAGGTTCAGGTGGACCTTATCAATGTGTATAAATAATTGATGGGGGAGGGTGTAAAGAAGACAGATCCAGACTCTTCTCAGTGGTACCCAGTGACAGGACAAGAGGCAATGGGCACAAACTGAACCACAAGAAATTCCGCCTAAACATAAGAAAAACACATTTTTTTAATGTGAAGCTGGTTGAACAGTGGAACGCATTTTTCATAGAGGCTGTGGAGTTTCCATCCTTGGAGATATTCAGAACATGACTGGACACAGTCCTTTGCAACTGGCTCTAGGAGACCCTGCTTGGAGCATACGGGTTGGACTAGACAGTCACCAGAGGTCTCTTAAAAACTCATCATTTTTGTGATTCTGTGCTACTGCTAATCAAAAACTAACAACTTTCAATATCTAGCCCAACACAAACGAAAACAACACTACTCCTCATCCCTGGTTTCCCTGAGAACAACACTTGCTTGTTGTTAAAGAGTGCAAAGAGAATGGCACGTATCAATTTCTGGCACTTTGTGAGTCAGTGTATTATGCATCGTAAAACTTCAAGTACAGATGACCATGTCCTTGGACAGCCAATATGAGGAAGTGGAAAAAAGCAAACCAGCTTTGTCTTCCCTACATTACACTTTCCTTCCCTGCTTCCTGCCATGCTACTGACCTGCATCACTTCAAAGCAATGATCCCTCCCCACTAGCTTGGAGACTGCCATGACCCAAAGCAGCTGCAAGTCATCTAAATCACAGAGAAAGTATGTGATTAGGACGGAGCAAGGCCTTGTGCTTGCAGGTGGCAAAAGCATATTGTGCCCTCTCAGAAAGAGTAAGTACCCCAGGCTATGGAAATATTTGCAGATAATATAAATTCTGAAAATGGGAACACAAGGGAAGTTGAGGGGAATCACAGGGAGGGGAGGCAAGGCAAGAGGAAGGGAGGGCAAGGACCAGGATGCCCTACACAATTGCCCACACCACTCCTTCACCCTCCTAAGAGGACAAAACTCAGCTGACTCCATGAGCCACACAACAAAATGTCCATGTGGGCAAGACCTATAAGACAAGAACCATGTTCCTTGGAGAACTGCAAATAAGCTGGGGGTGATTTCCAGTCATCTCTCCTCTCCACTGCAAAATGAGGATAGGCACAGCATTTGGTTTTGTTGGCAGCACTTCGACTTGCTCATGCTGCCATGGGAGAGACAGATTACACAGCCTTGCAGCCTGCTATGTGATGCAGTCCCATGACAAGAAGCAAGCCCACACTTCTTGCCAATTGTAGGTGGTTAAAGAGTCAACTAGTTGCACAGCTTTGTCTCAGCAGTTAGGGAATCCTGCTTGCTTAACCTTCATGGTGCTTCTGCTGCAGAGGGCAGGCTGAAGTTCAGGAGATCGCACAGACCACAAGAAACTCCCATGTGCCCTAGAGACCAGTGCATCAGCAATTTTCTGTCTCTCTATGGGCAAGGGCTCTGCAGAGTCAAGTAGTGACAGAGGCAGTAAACTGTCAGTACCCAAGTTTTCTCAGAGCAAATTGTCACCCTGGTCATCCATGTTGGACAGTGTATTTATAGACATGGCTTTTTTATGTAGCTCTGCATCCTAAAGACTGGAAAGGCTAAAACAATTACTTGGTAGGCTGTAACTTAGTCACATTATCAATAGATTATAGTGTCTCTGTACAATATTTATGAGCAGAAAGACATTTACCAAATCCATCTCCTAGCAGACCCATAGAACGACTAGCATCTTACTGCTTCTACTGAGCTTTACTTTGCATTACTCAACAGAAACCCTGAAAGAATAGCAAAGAATAAACCAGTCTTCTATACATCCTGTAGAAAGTACTACCCTGAAAAAGTTCAAGCAAATGAGAAATAGCAAGACCTTTTTTTATCTCTATTGCCGTGTCAGTCACAATCTCAGCTTCCACAGAGATGCTATTCACACAGGTTGTAAACAAAATAAAGCTGAGAGCTTTTCTCCCATTTATCCATAAAACACCTGCCTCACTCCAGATGTTACTGAATAGAAATAATCAGAGAGGGCTTTATTTTAAACACTAATCACCAAGATTACGAAAAAAAAATTCCTTGTTTTAACTCATATTTTTAGTGTAATCACACCCTGGGATTCAGGGCTCCAGTTCAGCTGGTACTTCACACCAACAGTCCCTGTCTTCAGTGTGTAACAAGGATACAAGTTTTATCTGAACTAACCACAGAACAAGATTCAAACAACAGCATCTACTGCTTTTCCACATGTCATTGTTAATATAATTCCTGCTCAGTAACATATTAAGAGGTGCTGAACTCAACAGGAATTTAGGGCACTTGGAAAGATCAGCTCAGAAATGCATGGGTATTCACAGACAAATGCCCTCAATTGCACTCTGCTGCTGTAAGCAGCTTTTGTACTACAATTTCATGGACGATGCCTGCTCTTTTTCTTCATACTGGAAACCACTGGCTTCCCTGGAACTCAACCCATTTAAACCAATTGAGCATCTAAGTGGTCCTTGGTATGCCTCCCTGCTATGAACACAGGGGCTTCATTCCCTCCCTTGGCACCATCCTGGAAAATAAGGAAACACTGGCTCAGCCAATGCCCCATACCAGGCTCAGTCAATTTCTGATGTACCCTTCCCAGCTACAGAAGACTTAGACCACAAGCCAAATGGCCCACACTGCCCATGCTATTCTGTGTACCAAGGTTTCTGGCTGTTTAAAATGAATCAAGATTCTTCTGTGACCACAAAATTATCTGGTCAGGTTTTGTGTCTCAAGACAGCTGGCAAAAAGCTGAATCTTCACCCCCGTCCCTCCCCGAAACCAACAAAAAAATACCATGAGATGTATCTAATAACTTTCTGTTAGATGTAGAGGAGTCAGTCACATCCTACCAGCCATGACACTCTGAAAAGATCCAGCTGTTTTAATTGCTTTATCACCATCACACCTCATCATTGTTTCACCATGGAGTGCAGGAAGTCTTGAAGCTGGTTGTAGGTTTTAGTACAGTTTCAACTGCATCAAAGAACATTCAGTGGTATTAATACAAAAACCTCCAGAAGTTATGTTTGTAGAAAAAAAAATACTGGTGTGTTCTGCACAAAGATACACAAAGCAGATTTGAAGTATCATAGCAGAGATTTACTGGGAGAGAAATTGTTACTTTCTTCCTCTACACTTTTAGATAATATTTATCTGCAGGAGGTTTTAAGCTTTCTTGTAAAAACAAATAAAGCCTGAAGCATATTAACTTCCACTACAGTAAATCACATCTTTTGATACTTCTATGCTAGCTTTATCAGAGGAGCGTTAAAAAACTGGAGAAGAGTGGAAATTAACAAGTTAGCTTGCTCTGTAAATGTCTTCATGAAAGCTGACGTTTCTCTTATATCTTAGATAATATCAAATGAATTCTCCAGTAATCACTTACGTTTTTCATAAACTGTTCCAAATTAGGTTCAAATGTATGCAGAGTGAAAGAGAAGAATTTAAGCCTTCACTAAAACAGCATCATGATTATGAGGCCTATGTCCAAAATAAAGGATGTTCATGTATGTATTTCATTGCCTACAACTTTTAATTTTATCTTATATATTCTGATCACAGAATACTGTCCAGTCATAAAACACCAACAGATTAAAATGTATGTGGTGTCACTTTAACACATCTCTCCTTTAAAAGAGAGAGGTTTTTATTGCATTGCAGTGGAACCTGATGGGCAAGACTTTTCCCTGTTGGCCATACAAAAGCTCTTATTTATGTAAAACATTATCAGATATGAATGGGAAAGAAAGATTCTCAGCTGGTTAGTTCAGAGGAAATAAGTTTTGTTGATTTGCACCAGGGCATTTTTAATTTTATGTCACAGGGGTAAGAACTTAATGGGTATTACCAAAAAGAGACACAGAAATCAAAAGACACACATCCCTCCACTCTGCTACCTGTCTCCCAGTCGCAGATACTCCAACCTGGGGTGTGAGGTTGTGTGGACATATTGATCTCTTCCGAAGCTCTGAATGACTGAGTTGCTCTTTATGTTGGTGTATTTCAGCAGCCTTTTTAAAGTGTCATAAGTGGATGAGACCACAGACATTTGAAGACCAGGAAAAATACATCACAGCCCTGTCAGACAGAATAGATGCTTTGAATATGCACTAGCAATAGTGGCTGTATCCTATGCAGTGATAGCCAGCTTCCATTTACTACCTTTAATTAATAATTGAAGGTATTGACTACCATAGTTTCAGACTGCTCTTTAGTATCCGCCGATATATAGATGGATACATAGCACATGTCATCCTGAACAGTCCCCAAACCCTTTACCAATTTAACAAACTGACACACAAGCTCCCTTACCATTTTTGAAACACAGCTACTTCTGAGACAAAGCACAGCTGCTCTTCAGCAGCACACTGGAATGCTATCAAATGATGAGAACAGCACATGAAATATTTAGAGGGCAAACAAGACACAAAGCCAAAGCAGACCAGAGCAGAACTCCAGTTCTGCCCAGACACCAAGAAGGTATCAACGACTTTAATGACACCAAGACCTTATTGCATTTCTTGTCCCAAGTGCTGACAGGGTGCCCCTTACTGCCATGTTGGAGACCAATTCAACATTACCCTAAAAGGACTGAATTGGTGGCTTCAAAGTCTCCATGCCAAACACATAGACATGCTGGAGCATTCAGCAAAACACTTTTCACCTAAGTTACGGCATTCAATGGTGTTTCTGACAGACAAGCCACAGCACACAGAACATGCCAGTGTTCTGGTTCATGCCAGTTTTATGTCTCAAACTCAGGAGGATAAACAAAAGCACAGAGGAAAAAGGTGCAAAATGTTAGAGCCAAAATGATAGAAGCCAATGTACAATGAAGTCCACTGGAAGATGTTAGTCCGTCACAATTTTTTGAACACATTTTTTCAGGACAAGTTTATCTCAGATCAGTGTTTCTCTCATAGGCAAAAAGATTTCTCATTTGATATTTGGAGCCTTAAAGTTAATTCATTCTTTTCTTGAACCATTGTCTCACTGAAGCAATGAACCAGGATGACTTTGGGGTCTTAACCAGGCTTTCAGTTCAGTGGCCAATACTCAGTTCCCATTGCGTTAGTATACTCCAATGATCAGTTTGTGGCTGCTACTCCTAAAGTGCACAGCCACCATGCTGCAGAGATATTACCTTCTAAACACTGCGTTGTTACTGTACATACCCAGCAGCTGTTCCCACAATATTCACCTCCTACCCTCTTCAGTATTTAAATATTAAGTATCATAAGAGTTTACATTAAAGCCCCATTACCAGTAAATGCTCTTCTCTTGGAACGCCAGCCATTTTTATCATCTAAATAATCATAACAAAGGCATGTACCCCAAGTAACAGAGATCCTTTTTTATTTTTTTTATTCTCTCCCAAATAAGTAATGCCAAGATAACCCAGTTCAAGTGAAAAAAACAACAACAACAACAACAAACCCCCAAAAAACCAAAACCACAGTTTCAAAAATTCCCCCTCTTTGGGAGGAAGCTATTCAAGTACATTTTGGGAAATATTCATGATACGGGGCCTAGATAGGAACAGGGGATGTAAGGGTTAATATGAGAATAGCAAGAAGGGAATGACGAGGGAAAGAGTTGAGATAAGGTGTCCTTGCCTTGATTGATAGTTTCCCGAAAAACAGATGGTTTGCATAGCAGGATGAGCTGAGATATACGGTTTCTGGGTCTTATCAGCATAAAACCAGTTAGGACTGGGTCTGCGGTTTGGATAACAGCCAACAAGCAACTAAGCCTGCGCGAAGTATGGGGTTAACCATCGGACACGAGGAAGAAGAGTCTTACTTCATCCCCAAAGACCCCAACGACCACCACCAGGAGGCAGTGCGCAGACTCAGCTGGGAGGAGATTATGGAAATGCTAATTTAAATACGAAGCAGGGATAGGTAATACATATGTATAGGCATACTGTGAAATATTATGAATATGTAATCATTTGCTCTATAAATTAAAGACAGCGGTGCTATAAGGGTGCACACAATAGGAGGAGCGATCCCCTGTGTGCCCAGCGCTGAATAAACATACCTACTTTACAATCTGCTAGATTGTGGAGTTTGTTTTCCGCGCGTCAATTCATTTCCCCTTTTATCTTTTCAAATTCCTGGAAAAAACAGTTTGCATCTGAAACAATCAAACATAATGACACTAATTGGAGTTGCAGATATCAGGGTAATGGGATATAAACATATCTCTGAGTATTTCATGAACATTTGCAAGAGATTTATTTGCATCGAAACCCACAGCAACAGTCAAAGTTCAGCAAAACAGGTATAAACATTTGGCTAACTAGAAAATGAACCAAAGGAAACCTATTTCCCTTGTAAGGTGGAATTGGCTTTTTTGGCCTGAAGATGAATATTGCACACTGAAAACAGAAGGGAAGGGTCAAAGTCACCAGAAGAAGGCAAAGACACATCTAAACACCTACCATTCCCTGAGCGATTCCACTTGGAGGCAGGACCCTGTTGGCAGTCTCAGCTCCTACCATCAATCCAGAACATGTAGGGAAACAAATGCCATAAGAGACTAGAAGAATCTTAATTCAGAATTTAGTGCAGAATTTTACATACAGATTTGTGTTCGGAATGGCCAAGCAGAGATAAGCTAAATAACCAATAACGGAAAACTTATTTTTTTTACAACCTGAAAAAATAGTTCAAGTCAATATTGCATTCTCAGTATTCATGGCAAAACAGCTGGAGAATTCTTCCATGGTTTGTCTGGAGAACTAGTTTTTTGGATGGCTGTTTTTCCTGTCTTGCTCACCACTTAATTATTCTTAATAAAGTTTGGCCTTCTACTGAGCTATGGGCCTGATTCAAGCCCATGTATTCCTTGTCAAACAGAAACAACTCTACCAAAAGTGATTGAGCTACTATAAAAGCAAAATGTGATTCTATTAATGTGGATGTGTACACCACCAGAGAGTGTAACTGTGGGCTTAGCCAGTTCTGTCCCCAGTGAACCTGTCTGTATGTATCAAGATGGAAAATATGAGTTATTTATTACAGGGACTGAAATGAAAAAGGAAACCCCCCACATATGCCCACTATAGCAGGTACATTTGTATTGTCAAGCCCTCAGACATTTGCCCTCTTATTATTTGTACAAATCAAATATGTTTAACTGAATCTTTTGAAGTGACTGTAGGCTGTATCAATGGTATCAGCCTAGGTAACTGTGGGACACTAAGCCCCACTTGCATCTCAGTGTCACATAGGGGCTTCTTATGTGAACTGAATACAGATGAACCTCCCATTCCTCACACTCTGCTGTTAACCAGGTAGGATGGAAATGGTGACCCATGAAACACATTTGTCCTCCACCTGTCTTAAGGATCATCCAGCCTTTTTTATGCAGCTCCATCATACTCAGTGACTTTTGAGCTCCGCTGCTCAAAAGCCAAATGTGTTAGTGTTCTTACCTAGTGAGAGGAGGTCACCAAATATACCACCTACAATTACATTTTAATCTTTTAGATGTAAAAGCTTTCTATTCAAGAGTCATAATTGTCTTCTCATTGGAATAAAATGTGGCGTATTTTAGGAAGCTGTTAGAGAAGCTGAGTGGATTGAAGTATTTTTGTGCTAATTGAAGCTTCTTTGATTTTCAAATGCTTAATCTCAATGCTCTATAAAGTGTGAATTTTTATAGAAAGACCAACCATGGGATACAATGCAACCCTAAAAGTACCTGTTAGAAGCCTTGAGTACAGAATGTTTCTCATCTTCTTTTCTTAGCAGACTGAAATGGAGCATGAAATCATGGTCTTTCTAGAGTCTTCTGAAGTGAAAAGATACAGTCCTATTTACTTTTGTGGGCTCTGGTTTACTTCAAGAGCACCACTGCACATATTTGCAGAGCTTGGCTGAGGCAGTACGTAGCAGCTGCTCTCAGGGATAGCACTGAATCAGATGGTCTGATCTTCTTTGGCAGTCAGGCCACTTGACTTAGACTCAGACCTCTAGTCCTGAAGGCAGATGCTCCAGATGTTTAGAGGGTAGCAGCACACCTGTGAGAAAAGTTTCTTTTTGCTTTCAAGGATAAGAGTCATTTTATGCTGTGGAGTATTAGGATCCTTATTCACTGAAGTATAAACATCTAGTTTCTGCACAGCAAGGGAGTACATATTCACAACTGAGATTCATGTTTCCATAAAGCAATTATTTTGTATTCATTAATCAAACAGTACACATAAGCTGAGTAACACTGAAGACTAACTGTTAGGTAAATCAAATTCATGTTGAAATCCTTAATATTATATCAAGAAGTAACATATAAAAAGAGCACCTTGTTACTGAATAGACTCTCTCACCCTCAGTGTTGAAAGTCTGCTGATTAGTCTTTGCTGCCCTTATAACCTGAGTGTCAGTGCAGCTGAAGAAGAAAGAGGAGCCTATTCCATGGATCATCAACACGTCTGTTATCTAAGTTACATGTGCCGAGCCACAATTTTTTCCTCAGTATAGGTTGCTTCAGAGAAAACCTACAAGATAAGGAGGTGGCTTGGGGTAACTGAAGGAAGGACTCAATACACATTTTTTTTTTAATTGATGAAGCATAAAAGACAAGGTAGGAGGATTTGCATTTTTGGGGGAAAAAATCCCACACATCTACTTTTGAGATTAAGTAAGAAATCAATTCAGAGACTCAACTAAGCCAGTACACAATGTTGATTTTTTTTTTTTAATGGAGTCATTTTAGAGAGCAAAATCTGGTCTTGAATGCGTGTAGTTTTGCTTGAAAACCTCCACTTAGCAAAACTGACCTCATCACAGTAAGTATCTCAGCACAAGATATATCAAGGGGTACAGTGACTGTGCAGGCTGTGGGAAAGATGAGGAATTATAAAGTATGAGACGTTATCTTATTAGCAGCATAGCCAAAGGAACCTAGTGGGAGCATTTTCCACACAGAGAAGGCAGCACAGATGGAAACAGGCAAGGTCTTTCTTCAGAAAAACGTATGGTTGTGATACAAGAACTGGCATTCCCAGTCCTAAGAGAATGGAGTTTTTTGGGCTAGATCCATGACAGATATGATGCGACAGACTATGAAGGACCTCAGCAGTGAAGGCTCTGGGGTAGTATTTCACAAGATGAAGTGCGGCCAAGAAGGGAGAAAACTAGTAGAGGGATACAGAAACATGTAATATGGCAAGTGAATTGTAGATTCAAGAAAACAGGTTACGCAGCAACATTACAATTTGATCAAAAAATGCAACAGGAGCTTTGCTAAAGACAAAAGGGAGAAGACTGATATTGTAGAGGTGATAAGCATTTCATTTTTTTTTACAGAGAAAAGAAAAAAGGAAGAAGCATTGAGATTTTAGAAACACCTAGAGCCAACAAACCTCAATGACAGTGATCATACTCTTGAAGTGAGGGACAGACATGAGTATCTCATTGAATTAAGAACACCACCACAGACCAGCTAACAGACAAAAGACTTGGACTAGACCCATTTAAGACTGATAACTGCAAATCCTTATTGTCAGCTCAACTAAACCATTATTGTCAATTTACAATGAGATTCAATAAGACCAAATATACTTGAAGCTATTGATGAATGATGGTTTCATTGACAAAAGTTTTTCTTGACCAAGAAAGCAAAACAAATAAGCAAATAAAATCACATGGTAAACCACGTAAAATGTTCTGCCTCATATAAGGTTAGGGTATTTTCACTTCATTTCACCATATGTAATAAGCACTCTAGTGTGTATGCATCCCACTGTTACAAACTGCACCCACCTACAGAAAGACCTGGCAGTTTTTACACATGGACTTCTAATAAACAATACCTTTGGCATAAAATAATTAGCATTTCTGTCATTGCCTTCTTTATATATAAGACAATATTGAGACACAGCAGGCGTGACTGTATCAGACCAGTTTTCATTAAATGCACCTTGAAAAAACAAACAATTTTCAAAAGAAAACAGGACCAAGTCAGTCTGACTCGCTTACATTCGACCCAAACCAAAATTAAAACCACGATCAGTCACACAGTTGTTAGAAACCTGATTTCAAGTCAGCACTTATATGACAATGCTACAGACAGTGGTTCAGATTCAGGAATGCAGCCATAACATGCCAATTCATACCCCCAAGCCTTTGGAGAACACAATCAGTAGGCTTAATCTTATTTCCACTGTTTTGGGTGGAAATGAGTGCTGCCTCATTTGGCAGCAGAATTTGGCCCTAGAACCTTACTCACTCAAGGCTAGATCCAAAGTTTATGGAAGCCAAACCCTTGGATTAATTGTACTGCAAAGCTGGAGTTGACATTTACAAGCCTGTCAAAGCCCACAGCCGTATTTCCCACTCACTACATTGACATTTCTTATACCATTCAGTAAGACCACCATCAATGAAAGAAATATTCTTTTCACATAGAACCAGCCAGTGGTGACAGCAGAGAAACCAGACTCCAGAAAATAACCAGACAGAATAATCCTAGGTAAGATCCTTAAAAATTATCTTTAATTGATGCCAGGTATGAACAGATGAACAAGTACAGAAGCAGGTAAAATTGCATAGATGAAAACTATGCATTTCAAATAGGTCAAGAACTCATAACATTAGATGTTCTAAAAATGGTAAGTCAAACAATTTCACTACTGGAAGTAAAATGAGCTGTAATGTGACAATGAAGTACATACTTGACCCAAAGTGTAGGCAATTTGTAAATGGTGGAAATAAGTACAGCTGTGTCAGCTTAAATGGTTTGCTGCCCTGATGATGCACTTTCATATGGAGACTATTCAATTTGTATATTTCACATTGGTAATATTTGATCTAATAGAGGTATGTCTGAGAGCCATATACAGTTCTATTGACAGCTGTTATTTATTCATTTCAAACCGACATACTGCAAAAACAATAGTTTACATGTAAAGGAAAGGAAAAAAATATTTTATCTTAGCAGGTTATAGGTAAGGGTTTGCTGAATTTAGTCATAAAAATATCATTTTTACTTTTGTAGAAAAGTAAAATATACACTTGATCCCAATTACATTATAGAAATGCCAGTGAAACAATAACATGGATCAAAGACTGATGCACCTAAAGGACTTGAATGCAACGTCTTCATTTTATTATAGAAACTAGAAATGGAAGGGGTTTTTTATAACGTGTACTGACATTTGCTAGAGCCTGTGAACAGGTGAAATATACAGAATTACATAGATAATTAACAGATACTTTGAAGCAAATTTCAGTTAAGACCTCAGTTTCATTTTATTTCCTTTGAAAATATCAAAGCATGCTATGCCTTGACAGCATAAATTGTTGACCTCATTGGTGGCAAGTTCACCTGTACTGAGTGAAACAGCAGAACACCCTGAAGTTTCATTTTTGCAGATACAAATACTGACACCTTTAAGAATACTTGACAAGCATTTCAGGAAAAATAAATTCTCTACAGCTGATTAAGTAAAGCTAGAACAGAAAACAGAAGAAGAAACTCTGCCTGAAATACGTCCAACCAAAACTGAAACGTAGGTCCCTGGTTAAAGCACCTCAGAAAAGGAGCTTGTTTCAGACTTGTGATACACAGGTCTGGAACAAACCTGCCACATTGTGCAATTGCAAGGACAGCTTTCCACTTCCATCCCGCTCTGTGGCTATGGAGGGTAAATCACACTTTGAAGCTGATTTTGCATTCCTGTGAGTCCGGAATTACTGTGAAGATCAGGCTGCTGGAAGCCTGCGGGATCAGACCATTCCTGGAAAAGCTGCGATATTTCCCTCTTCTTTATGCTAGAGGAAATTAATTAACCCAGAATGGCACCCCTTTATCAGCTAATATTTGGAAAGGAATATATTACATATCTAAGCAGAAGATCTAATTCTAAAATACAACCTTCCACCTTTTTGTAATAAATTTCAGCTGTTCCTGTCCCAGTGGTTTATTTTATTTCAGCTAATATATGTGCATATAAGAAACTACCCTGTCAAAGCGTGAACTACGGAAAAGTGAAACTTGCCCTCAGTTCCTTAAAAATAAGAAGGTTTTTATGTTACATTTGGGCCTCAGATCTCTCATAATAGAAACAAACTTTCTGTATTTCTGCCTAATGAAAACAATTGTCCCTTAGTAAAAAAACTTCTCAGTAACTAAGTTGCCACTGCTGCAATTCTTTATTTGGGCCAATGCAAGCTCTAAGAAATGATACACAGCTGATTTGCTAAGAAGGGTCTGATCCCTGAAATGTCTACTTGGGCAAAATCACTGCTGAAAGCAAGAGGACTTTTGCTAAGTTTTGTTCTCTCTTATGCTTTGTACTGCCTTTCAATTGCTTGTTCACATGATCAGCAGTATATTAGGCTAAGCACGTGCACAGTTACAAACTTTGTAAGCGGAAATTAATCTCCTTGGGCCATGATAATTTGTCAGTATAAGTTGCCAGAAGGCAGCGAGATTGATTCTCCTCACACCTACAACCATGTAAACCAGGAACAACGGAAGGAAATCACTGGAACTGTTTCCAGGAACAACACGTTAGCCCTCAGTAAGCCAGGCTGTGAATTTCCAGCACTCTCGTACTAAAGATTTTTATAGCACATGGCTACACTCTACCCAGCAACTCCCTGCAAAGTAGGGTCAGTTCCATTACATTTAATGATTACTAAAGGCTCATCTATCTGAACGAACTTGTGAGGCAGATGAGGTAAACTGCATTAAGCCCCATTGTGTCCAGCATTAAAGCAGCCTTAATTCAATTCAGCTTACTTTCCTTCCAAAAAGAATGACTCTAAATCAGATTAAGGTTGCTTTTATACTGCAACAGAATGTCCATGCTGGGCTTTAAAGCAGTTTAACAAATCTACTTTAAATGCGCACCTTTCATTAATTCAGATTAGCTTTCCTGAAGTCCCCAGTGGAGATAAGGCTTAAGAGACTCCATGCAGCGAATCTGCATGGGTTTGCTAGGGTGCTGTGAACTCACACCCTGGCTTACTGTACACTAACTTCCTCATGAAGACAAGTTAACTCCAGTTCATTGTCTCTGCTGGACCTGCCAAACAGAGGATTTGAGCTCTTGGCAGCTTGGCAGTAACCTCTCAGATCTGTGAAGGAAGGGGGTACAGAGCCTTTCATTTTCACTTGCTCCTCTGCCTGTTCCTTAGTGCTCTATAGTTAAGGATGGTGCAACCAGATGGGGAATTTTGGCAGAGATACCAGGCTACGGGATTCCTGCCCACTGCCTCTCCACTTCATTCCTGCCTCTGCACTGCAGTGCACTGCTGCCTTGCTCACGCCAGCTAAGTTCCCTCATTCCCTTCACTGAGTGGATGAAGAAAAAGCTGTATGGGGGCAACTAAGAAGGCAAAACAGAGCACCAGCTCGTAAAGAAGGCTTGGGTAGTGACTCCTTATGCTGGAATTGCTGCCTTGCCTCATCAAACTACAGCCCAACTGTCTTATCTCCTGGTTTCTCTGTCCAGCATAACAGGGGCATCATTTCCCGGAGGCCCCTGACAAATGTTAAGGTCTCTTCTCTCTTTCAGAGGCACACCAAATTGGCCGTCAGCTCATTTCCAGTCCTATTCCACTGACACAAACAAAGCCATGTGTGGCAAAAAGAAATATATGCCAAAACGGGAAGAAAAAAGAAAAAGAAAAAAAAAAAGAAAGAAAACGATGCTTACTGGTAACAACAGGCAGCTTATTAAGTGCACCTTCAGATCCACAAAGACATTTCAGCACTCCTGCGTAAAGGGAGAAAGAGTTTTTCTGTTTGGGTTTTTCTTTCCTGTCAAACTTGCCGGAAACACATGCCTATGCTACATGAGGTTAATTCCTATACTCTATATGTATTGAGATCCTTTGCGGTGAGCTATAAATGGACAAAGCAACATTCAGGCTCCCCAAACCACCCCGAGTCCTAATCATCCATCCTGGTCTCCTGACAAAAAAAGAATCACTGCATGCAGCACTTTTCTCTTTACGTATGCAGAATGATTATCACTCTGCTCATCATTCTAAGGTTGCACACCCAGCTATGGCAGAAGGTACTGAAGTGAGGCCTCATCTCCCAGATGCTGCTTTCTGATCATCAGTCCCACAGCACTGATTTGATTATTACTGTTTAGTTGGTTGGTTGGTTGACAAGCTGAGTGCAGCACTCAAATCCATTTTGGCATGAAGAGTCATAGCCTAGAAGTCAAGAGTTCGGGAAGATCAGAACCACCAGAATTTAACGGGGACAGAGACGTAAGATAGGCATGAACAGCGGACGGGAAGGAAGCTTTACAACATCTACCCAGAGGATGTAATGCCCTGTTTTATCTGATGCTTTGCATTTCTTGCAGGAATTAGAGCTCCCTCATTTCTTGGTCGCTTTCTCATTGTTAAGATTCACAGAAGCCACACAGTGAGAAACAAAGTCAAGTCTTTCTAGGAACCTGGCAGATCAGGCTTGTGCGTAATTGCAGAGTCAGGGTTTAGGGTTTTTTTTTCATTCTTAAGTGCCTTGATTTTATATACATGTGTGTCTGCGTATGCGTGTGACATACGCATGTGATCAGTACAGTGTGGAAGGAGAAGCGTTCAACAGCAGTTGGCCACATGGTAAGTGCAGAATGAAGATCCTCAACTTTGTCTATTTAAAAAATAAAGATTAGTGCCTACATTAGCTCATATCAAAGGTTATTATCTTCCAGGGCCTAGCAGTCAAGGCTGGCATACTGCAGAAGATACCTTCTCCTAGTGTTGCTTCCTCTACCAAATGATGGTAGAAGTAAGGTTAGGGACCAGAAAGAATAATATGACTCAAAGGATATGTGATGGGATTTAAGAGCTGACAGACTGCCGAAAGGGGATGGAGGAGGCAGAGATGAAAGGGCACTGGAAAGCCTCTCTCACCTACCTGCTGGGGAATCCAAGGGAAAGAAAAGCACAGCCCTGCAGTCTGATTGCCTGACCAGGCAATGCTGCGGTTCATGCTGGTCTGGAGTTCCTCCTGCATCCTGCCATGCTAGGACAGGCTGCCAAAAAGCCATCTCAGGGAAAGGAAGGACAGGTGCAACGATGGCAGCGAGGTGTCTATAAACAGCCTAGGGAAACTTGAAGTCTTGCATAAACACAACTATGAGTAATTTGTCAGAAGGAAATGCTGAGCCCTGCATCATTGGACTAGCAGGGGAAGGAAGGTATCCCATGGGTGCTGGTGGTCTCTGCCTGCCTCTTCTGCGTCCCTCTCACTCACAGTTGCTCTTTATTTCTTTCTCTACCCGCTTCTGCACTGTGCCAGCAGGCAGCACAGAACACTCCTGACAGTGTGTTGGTGCCTTGCCCTTCCCTTCCCCATCTCCGGTCAGCTCTGTTCCTGGAGGCACTTTCAGCAAACTAGGGGATGTAAGATAAAGGCACTATACAACTATCTAATCAATCTGTTGAGTCTCTTCAATGAATTTTAGGGGAATACAAAAAAGTCTCAACTAATGACTGCAAAAGAAACCAGCTGCTGCAATTTGGATGCATATAATAGATAAGTTTCATTTACATTCTGAGAATGCACCAAAAAGCATGCATCTGCACCTTCCAACTATAAAGGATACTAGGTTTCATGTGTTGCTATATGTAACTTGACTTCTTAATTTTCCATATAGCTTTCCCTTTAAGGGATGGGATATGTTCCTTTCCGACAATGCCCGGACAAAAGCCAACACATTTCCCTGAGCAATGCAGGAAAACAATCAGGTTTCTCTAAACAGTTCATTCAGGCCCTCGGTCTATCAAGCACTTTTTTTTTATTTTGTTTTTATTGTTATTATTATTATTGTTATTATTATTATTGAATTCATGCATTAATTAATTCAAGTTACACCTTAATCAAATAGGCCATAATGCTGAATATTTGAACATGCTTTGATCTCCAAAAGTTATTGTTCCCATTTGACTAACATACGCACTTAAATACAGTACTTTAAATTACTAGTCAACGATTTAATAAATTAAGGAGTGCACTTCTGGTGAATGCAAATCAAAAAGAAAAAGAAAAGAAAAGAAAAAAGAGAGATAAAGGACCTATTTTTAGAAGATTCAGTTCAAACGAAAGCTTATCTGCTATTGTCTGAGGTAACGTTTCAGGCATGCGATTATAAAATAAATAGTATCAAATTCAAACATGCTTATATTAAACTCCATTGTGCTATCTTGCAACAGAGGGGCTTAAAGTTTTGTATCCAGTTCTGGACAGGGAAAAGGAAAAGTGTGTTTAAATCATCTGCATGTAAGAGAACTTAGCAGCATTGCAGATGTTTTGTCATCAGTTTTGTTTGTTATTTTCCTTTTAGAATAGTTCTTCTATGAACAGCAAAAGAGACCAGGCTTAAGTACGTTTTTAATAAGGTGCTGTAGATTGGAAGTATGTAAATCTTTCACATAGGGGGTGGAAGGAAAATTTACACTCCTTCATAAAAACCATGGCAAATGCTTGCAGGAGGTTTTTGCTAATCTTTTTTATTATTATTATCTGATGCACTTTCTTGCAACTGCGCAGTTTTGCAGAATATTTTTACTGCAATCCATGCATATGCTTTATAGCTCTAAAAACTGTCTTGCTTAGTTTAGGTTAACTTCATCAAAAAAAAAAAGGGACATGGGAGAGGAAAAGTTTAGGTCTAGTGTCATATAGCTTAAAACTAAACTAGTTCAAATGGTTATAATTTACCAGGTGGAAAATGCTTTTTAAAAATAAACAAAATCTTATCTTTCATGGATCCTGGAAGCTTCTTTATCGCTGAGCAAAAATTCGCAATGCAACAATGCATTTACGAGGTAAATGAAGCATTCAAAGACTATCAGTAAACCATCTACAAAGTGTGACTGTGTCACTAAAGTCTTCAAGCTGTGAGCCGGGATTTTGGTTTTTTTTGTTTACACATCAGTCAGCAGCTTGCTTTTATTAATGCAGTTTTGGTTGGCTACAGTACAGTTGCCAGTTCTGAGATTAGCCTCTCTAAAATTGTCTATGCTATTATTCATATCCTCTTCGATTTCCATGTACTCAGATTTGCTGATTGTGGATGAGCTGCGGCGACTGAGATCACTGTCAGATGCTAAATTAGGGGAGCTAACATGAAGTAACTGAGCCTGTTCTTCCCCTTCTGTTTCTCGGTGGTAGAAGTAGTTGAAGTTGGACACGATGACAGGTACAGGCAGGGCAATTGTCAGCACACCAGCGATGGCACACAAGGAGCCTACGATTTTGCCTCCAATTGTCACAGGGTACATGTCACCATATCCCACAGTGGTCATGGATACCACTGCCCACCAGAAAGCATCAGGGATACTTGTGAAATGAGACTCAGGTTCTTCAGCCTCAGCAAAATATACCGCACTAGAGAACAAGATCACCCCAATGAAGAGGAAGAAGATTAGTAAACCTAGCTCTCTCATACTTGCTTTGAGGGTCTGTCCCAAAATCTGGAGGCCCTTAGAGTGCCGGGAGAGTTTGAAGATTCGAAAGACTCTTACCAGTCTGATGACCCTCAGGATGGCCAAGGAGGTGGCCTGCTCTCCTTTCTGAGTCCCCTCCCGCTCGGCCATCTCAGTGCCCAGGGTGATGAAGTAAGGGATGATGGCTACAATGTCAATGAAGTTCATTATATTCTTGAAGAAGTCAGTCTTGCTGGGGCAAGCAAAGAAGCGCACCACCAGCTCAAAGGAGAACCAGATGATGCACAGTGTCTCCACAACAAAGAAGGGATCTGTGAATATGTTGGATTTGTAGAGCTGTGTGGTGTTGTCAGTGCGATGCACTGTATACTCCTTGTCCTCCTTCAGCTCAGGTAATGTCTCTAGGCAGAAGATCACGATGGAGATGAGGATCACCATGACAGAGACTATTGCAATGACCCTTGCAGGCCCAGAGCTCTCAGGGTATTCAAAGAGGAGCCATACTTGGCGCTGGTACTCCCCCTCCGGCAACGGTCTCTCCTCATCTTTGATGAATCCTTCATCTTCCCGGAACTTCTCCATGGCCTCCTCACCCAGCTCATAAAATTTTATCTCCTCAGAGAACATGTCCAAGGGCACATTGACCGGCCGGCGAAGCCGCCCCCCAGACTGATAGTAGTAGAGGATGGCATCAAAGCTGGGCCGATTCCGATCAAAGAAGTACTCATTGCGCAAGGGGTCAAAGTACCTCATGCGCTTCTTGGGGTTGCCCAGCAGAGTGTTGGGGAACTGGGCTAAGGTCTTCAGCTGCGTCTCAAAGCGTAGTCCAGCAATGTTTATCACTACGCGCTCACAGCACTCATGGTCATCATGGGCAGCTGGCTGGTAGCTATCCTGGGGGTGGCCAGGTAGTGCAGAAGTCTCATCCATGTTCTCTCCAGCCATCACGGTCATGGTGGCACACGGGAAGCGGGACCCAGGGGCAGGGGAGGAGAAGTGAGGGAGAGGGGCTTGAGAGAGAGGAGAAGGATGGAGGAGAGCAGCGAGCCCC
>WKFP01015461.1:1148857-1199293 GCA_011057875.1 Pterocles orientalis
TAGAATCTGCAGGCGGGGATGATGAGTCGGGATGGAGAGACTGAGGAAGGGATGGATGAGGAGACTAGACTGAAATATCAAGAAGGGGAAACGAGAGGTGGGATGAAGGGAGAGGCATCTGGGATGATGAGAAGGTGAAGAAACAGGGAAGAAGTACCTTTAGGGAGGGGGAAGAGGGCAGGTAAGGTGAGGGGTCCTGTGCCCCAAGCCAGTGGTCTGAAGGTCTGTGGAGTGCACCCCCAGGCTGGGGTTCCCTCCCCAGCCGTCTCCTTTTGCCTTTAACTCGATCCGTCCACTTTTCTCGATGACTCGACCATCACTGCGGCTGCTGTCATGAAGTTACCTTACCACACACACACACACACACATACACATAAATAAATAAATAAATAAACAAATAAATAACGGGGTGGCTGGGAGGCAAGTCCTTGCAATGCCAACTCAGCAAATTTCCATTGCCTGACCCCCCACA
Organism: Pterocles orientalis; assembly: GCA_011057875.1. Classification (NCBI taxonomy): domain Eukaryota; kingdom Metazoa; phylum Chordata; class Aves; order Pterocliformes; family Pteroclidae; genus Pterocles; species Pterocles orientalis. Next base: position 1,149,330 of record WKFP01015461.1, read on the forward strand.
CTGCCCCGGTCCTCGCCTTTTGTGCGCTGGGGAGGAGGGGATGGAGATACTTCTGCTTTTGAAGGCATAAAGCTCAATAGCAGGATGGAGGCTGCTGGGGAGATAAACATAATAAATGAGCCTCCAAGCCCCACCACACACACACACTCAGGCGCAATGGATTGGCTTTCACTCCAGCATGAACATCCCACTCTGCCCACTACGGCAGCACATGCGGAGCCCTACGCGTTCCCACACATCTCCAGACACCCACTGGTGCCTCCAAGGCAGGTAGGGGCTGATGTGGACCCGGCGGTGCCCTGAGTGCAAGAGGGCTTCCCAGGCAACTTCAGCAGTGTCAGCTCCTGTTATAAGTCTCCTGACCACCACCACGCTCCCCACTTCACAGACGGTGGAGACTTAGCTGAGCACTGACAACTTTATCACACCAATATGGGGGATCAAGGGAGGGGGGGCAAAGCATCTCCTCTCTTGCTTTGCAGCAGCTAAACACAACTGAGAGAGAGAGAGACGAGAGGAAGGAGATTGACATCCCAGACCCAAACTGTCCAAAATAGAGAAAATAGAGTCCAACAGCGCAAGGGGTGAAGGGGCTTTTCCTTACCTGCTCCGAGTGAGATGCGCTGGTTAGGAGTAGGAGCCAGTGCTGGAATGCGTCAAGTCGCCCTGCAGCAGCATCCAAAAAAACCAAACCAAAACAAAAACCGCAGCGGCAAACTCAACCCGCCTCCTCCTCCTCTTGCGCCCTTCTTATAACAGAGCGATCGCTTTACAGGGCTGCCTGCGAGGCACTGAAATATTCATACACTGTCTTAGGCTGCATCAAGGGCGAGTGGGTTTAATTAGTTTCTGCCGAGAACCGCAGTGGGGGTTGGGAGGGGTGAGGGGGGGTGGGATGGAAGAGAGTGCAAAGTACCTTTTCCAAAAGGCTTCAGTTAGTAAATAAAAGCAAGGAGTCCTAGATAGCTGCTGGCTCTCCTGCTCTCTTCCCTTAAGACAGCTGGAAAAGGACCCGGGCGACGGGCAGCGGCGGCTGGGGAGGTGTCAGAGAGCCGCAGTCCTGCAGCCGCATCCCCAGAGTCGGTCTTGGCTCGTCCCGGCAGCAGCAGCAGCAGCAGGAGGCAGGAGCTGGACGCGTGTGGCGGGAGCGAGCGGGCTGCTGAATGCATAAGAGCAAGGAGCAAACTCGAGCCATTTCTTGACGCTGCAGTATCAGCAGAAACCTGAGAGCTGTTTGGTGCAGCTCAAGGAGCGGGGGGGGGGAGAGGGGCGGACCGGAGGGAGGAGTGGAGGCACGCTGCCCCCCGGGCTGGCCGCCCCCGCCGCCGCCAGCGCGGCCCCTGCCGCTGTGGCAGCCCGACGCAATGCAGGAGGTGGCCCCGGCAGCCTGTTGTGGGACACTGCGGAGCCCCGGCCCACAGCGGGGGTTGCGGACAGCAAGCGGGTCCCCAGGGGATTTGGGGGGTGGGGGGGAGGTGGGCACAGGCGGCCCGCGAAGGTGCGCAGAGCCCCCGGCGCGCAAAGGGGAGGAAGGAGGGAAGGAGGTCGTCGCTTTTCCCCGTCCGCACCCACCCATGCCCCGGGGGGTAGCCGAATGGGCGCTGCCCGCAGGCTCGCCGGGGCACCGGCAGAGGAGGCGGCCGGTGCGGTGCAAGGCTTCACACATCATCCCCGGAGCGCGGTGCTGCGGTCTCGGTGGGCGGCGGCTGCGCCTGCAGCGCCAGGCGCCCCCCTGATGCGGGGCCGGCCGGGCACGGAACGGCTCTGCCCGGGGCCCCGGTGCTGCTGTCAGCCCTGGTCCCGGCCTCCGGCCCGCGGTGCGCTCGGTAGGGGACGGGGCTGCGCAACCGGAGCCTCCTGGGCATAGCGGTGGAGGCTGGATCCCGAGCGGTGTGGCTGAAATTGGGAGGGAAGAGTTAATCGGCAGGCAGCGTATTTACAGGGAAATTGCCCTTTCATGCTGCTTTATCCCACTGAATTCATTTAATTGATGAATCACATAACTTCGAGATGGAGAAGACCCATTATGTCATCAGCTTCCCTCCTCTGCCAGTGCAGGATTGTTCCCTACAGTATATGATCATGTACATTATATAAAAGCCTGGTGCTCACTTTGTGCAATCGGGAAAGGTGATCAAATACAACCTGGGCCTGTGTAATTTGAAGCACTCCAGAGCTAAGTAACACCAATTCCGTGTTTAACAGACCTGGTCTCATTAGCTTTCCACTGCATAATACATTATCTTCACTTAAGATCACCACCTTGGCAGTTCAAAAATACTTAACCATCTGACCTCACGGACAGTTTCTGTCTCTTCTTCCCTTCCCTTTATTTATCCCCATGATCTGTTGTTTTGGCGTGGGGTTTTTTGATGGTGGTGTGGTTTGGAGTTTTTTGCTAGAGTACAAAACCATTCTAAAATCCTTTAGCCCTAGATGTACTGTAGTCACATCTACTTTGCATGCTGCATTTCCCAGTCCTGATGGAAACAAACGTGCAAAGAAAAAGAAACAGATTTCCTGTCTAGCCTGGTGTAGGCTTTTTTTTTTTTTCAGTGAGCGTCACATATTCTGAAAGTTTTGTGAGAAAATTATAGTGAAGTTCTGAGCAAGACAAAAGTCTCATTTTTGCTACTCCTGGTCAAAACAATCAAAACACTAAATAAAAAGAGATAGTCTTCTCCTAGTGAAAATCACAATCACTAACTTTCTGTCTGATGATTTAGCTGCTCAGCATCAGCACCCAGCCTTAGACCTAGCAGCCCTAGACCCTGTACAAACTAAACCCCTCCAAAAAAGAAAGGCAGTCCCATTGCCTAAACTAACCAGGCTGTTTTTAAACCCTTCAAGAAACTCAGCTACAGCCTTTGACTCCACATCCTCTTATGGCAGTGAATTCCACGCCTGGATGACAGGCTGCACAGGGCTGACTGCAAAATATTCAGAGAGCTCTGTATTGAGTGTTCTTGGAACTGCTCTGCAGAAACAGCTCTGTGAGCTCGCACTCGCCCGGCTCTGGTGCAGTATTATATCCCCCTGTACTAGTTCAAAGACAAATACATGCGCCCAGGAATGTGATGAAAACGCGGATCTGACAATCAAGAGGCATGAGTTCAAGGTGCTGTTCTGCCCTTGATTGGCATGATTGCAGGCAAGTCTGTATGTTCTGCTTTTATACCTGAAAAACAGGATGAAAAGCACTTTCTTTGCTTGTCACAACTGCTTAGGCTGTTTGTTCCTGAGGGCTATCTTGGCACAGCAGAATCCAAATCCGCATTGGAAGTTGTGGCTACACCAGTAGCAGAAAGAAAAAATATTAGCGCCCTTTGTTTTTACATTACACGGTAATGAAAAGACAAACTGGGATATTGCTACCCTTCTCCTTATTTTGAATAGCTTTGAACTCTGTGATTCCAATCTAACTAACATCACTGACAATCAATCATGCTGGAAGGTGGACATCTTTCTAAGAAAAGTGGACTATTAGCCATAGGAACACTGAAAATCTTGTTAAGATATGTAGACTAATGAACAGTAAAACTAGGGCTTGCAAAGAGGCCATATGTTACACATTAAAGTGCTAAGTAGCTTAAATTAAATGTTGAGGAATGGAAGGAGACTCCAACTTGCCAAATTTGAAGTGAGGCTGCTGATATTTCATACTTTCTATATTACAGTAAAAGGCCACCAGCAATTGAAAGAGTTGGGGTTGTTCAGCCTGGAGAAGAGAAGGCTCTGAGGAGACTTAATAGCAGCCTTCCTGTACGTGAAGGGGGCTACAGGAGAGATGGGGAGGCACTCTTTATCAGGGAGTGTAGTGAGAGAATAAGGGCTAACGGGTATAAGCTAAAAGGGGGTAAATTTAGACTAGGTATTAGGAAGAAATTTTTCACTATGAGGGTGGTGAGACACTGGAACAGGTTGCCCAGGGAAGTTGTGGATGCCCCATCCCTGGAGGGGTTCAAGGCCAGGCTGGATGAGGCTTTGAGCAACCTGGTCTAGTGGAGGGTGTCCCTGCCCATGGCAGGGGGGTTGGAACTTGATGATCTTTAAGGTCCCTTCCAACCCAAACCATTCTGTGATTCTATGATTCTATGAATTGAACTGGTAATCCCCCCCACCCCCACAAGAGTCAAACTGAGAAATCCTGTTCAGGAACCAAAGTTTTCACAAAGAAACTGCAAGTTGCAAACAATCAAAAGTTTGAAATATACAGCAGGCAGGATTTAAAAAACATTTAAAGTAGCTGCTTTTAAAAATCCCATTAGGCATCTTTGTGCTTCCATAGACACCACAAAAGCAGCTGCTGTTCCTTTCCTTATCTCTTACCAATGGCCCAGCATTGCATGTGGTAGGTCTGGTGGTACAATGCAAACAGCATTATGCCTCTCTGATAGCTGTTCAGCGAAAACTTCCACTTGAGCTCTCCCATGGAAAGTGCATCCAGCCTGGTGTGGTAGTCTGGATGAGCAGCAGCAGATGGGGAAGAAGCAGGCATTCTGAGCTGCACAAGTTGAGGAGCTTTGCTGCCATCTTTGATTGCTGCTGATGTACCTTTTTGTAGACAACCAGAACTGGTAGACTCCTTGTGTCAAAGATAGGTCAGCACAGAAAAAGCAGAAACACAGCAAAAATCTTGCCTTTTAGAGAAAGCTAAAGGTGCCCATGTTTTAGTCTGGCAAACAAAAGTTTTCCCCTGGTGAGAAAGAACATAAATTAAGTTGTTTTTTTTTGGGGGGGGAGGGCAGAGAGATAATTTTTTTTGCTAAAACTCTTAGAATATTGTAAGGATTAAAGAAAAGTTATATTGAATGACTGTCAATCTGAAGCTGGGTTAAAAAATAACCATTGGTTTTATGCAGTGAAATCGGCTTTGAACACTGTCACCAGAGAACCTGAAAACCACTCACTGAAATCAAGGGATGCAGAAGCAGAATGGGTTTCCCAGCATGTCATCATTCACAGAGGCATCACGTGTGACACTCTCAACATGCTACATTTCCTCAACATAAATAGGCAGTTTGTGTGTTAGAAACTATTACAAAATCCAAAGTGTCAAGTGATGTCCTGATTGTTTGAACCTTATGGATCTTCATAGACATTGTAGCCACAATTCATCCCAGCCTGGAAAACACTCTAGTGACATTACAGCTCCATTTAGAGTTGTGTACACCCACAAATGAGTTGTTCGGGTCTCACCATCATTTGGTGGTCTTGGAGACAGAGGATGCTATGCATGTAGGGAGCTATTTTGGCCTAAATTTGCCTTGCAGAGCCTCTATCAGTTGTGATGGTCTATGACATGGAAAGAGTCAACAGATAGAGCCAAGGGTGAGTTTATGGTGTTGACAATTGTATTTTACTCCTTGGGGGGAGCAAAGGTTTTTTAAAAGGCTTTTATCTTTTAATACTGATTTATGAGCCTTGTTGCTATTCTCCAGTATTATTAGGCATTGTTATGACTGAGATAATAAAATCTTGTGCTTCAAAACATACTGATAGCTGATGGGAAATGACAATGACTTTTGTTCCCTCTTGTCATATAATTTCATTGTTTTTCCTGCTCCTCTTTAAAGCCTTAAATATGGGTCCTCTGTGATCAAAAGAGGCAATGAGTAGATCCAGTCCTGTTGCTATACAAAGGGAAGGTAACAGCTTGGACGTGCATCCTTGTGAAGAAGGAATCAAGAACTTCCCTCACTCACATGTACAGTGTTGCTGTTAGGACCAGCCTGGAGATAAAAGTTGCCACCACCTTTCTGCTTTTTATCCCACATTGGTGGATTGGATAGAAGCAAAGTGTGGCAGTGGAAGGACGGTTGGACAGGGGAGAACTGAAAATGTTCTGTATTAGGAAAGGCTTGAGCCCACTTTTGTCTTCCTCCAAAGCAGCTGTATAATCAGATGAAATGGAAGAGCAAAGTGCTACAGAAAATACCAAAATCTTGTGGACATGTACCTGGAGGAACAAGCTTCCACATGAAGTGCAACTAAAAATGCTTAGCAACAATATTTTCATGGTTTTCTTATCACGTCCTCCTTCTCTGACCTCCTTTCCTGGTCCTAGATTTTCTTTCCCAGAGTTTTGTCCAACTGGCTGCTTGCTGTTGAGAGAACCCCCTGCTCAAGCAGTCTGATCTGGCCTGTGAAAAGAAGAGAGTCTGTTTGATTGAGACCTGTTCACGAAGTGTTTAAAAATATTTTCTGCTTCCCATTTTGCACACCGTTTGGAGAAGACCTGAATGACTTTGCAGCAGCTTCTTCTTTCTGTGATTACTTGAGCATACTAAGGTATTTAATACATGCAGCTTCTTTCTTACAAGTACCCACTTTTGGCTTCCTATGATTGCATTACTTAGTATGAGACCGTATACAAGCACTGGAGCAAGAACTTTGTTCATGAATGCTGTTGGCCACAGGGTATAGAGACCAGAGACTGAACTTTCCCTGTGTCACTAGGGGCAAGCGTCTCGTGAAGCGCTGCTGTCAGAGAAGGAGAACACCTGAGGAAGGCAGAACAGCACCAGAGCAAGTACATTGCTGTAAAACCAAAAAGTAGTTCTGGCAGTGGGTCCTTGTAATACACAACCAAGAAGTCAACTTTGGGAACGCTGAAGTGAAGTTTCTCTTGTGAGAGATTATTTGCAGGATGATTCCAGCTCGTAGGAAGGATGCATCAACAAAGCTGACACATACCTAAAGAAAGCCCCCCTCATAAGGCATTTCTGCTTGAATTGCCCAGGAAAGGATCAGAAACTGTTGGTCCTTAAAGCACAGCAAGTCTTGTTAGGAAATGCCATGTTTGAGGCTGATGACAGAGTGGTGGTGAACACAAGCATCATCGTTTACTTGAGTTTTCTGAGAAAATAAACTGAGGCTTAGTAAATCATTTCAGGGTTACTCACAGTGCACCAATAATCTGCCAGTCTTACCATGGCCGTAATTGCAGCTATCCCACCGAATCAGAGCCAAATTTAGTTCTAGCTGAGCTACAAGGTCAACTGCAATAGAACTCCAGGAATACTCATTAACAGCAACGTTAGACTGTGGTAATGGGACTGAAAATTTACAGCGATGATTTACAGTTGAGGCTATTTTGAGACTAATGGATAGATCCAAGCTCTTAGTAAGTTACCATGAAATATGGCATATTATCACTTGGTCTTATGGTAAAGGACACTCAAAAAGTCCATCCATCACTACGCAAGCCAGGTGGTAGACATAGTACACCACCAGAATATTTTCAGGCTGAGAGTGCAGAGGGAGAAGTCCCCATGGGCCCCATTTAGCCTTCCAAAAAGTGTTGCCTTATTGTTTAAGGAGACTGATGCTTACCTCAAAAGCTGAATACAAACCTGATATTCAGGCTTCCAGAAAGTCTGTTGGCTCTCTCAGTGTTACTGAGGGAAAACTCTGTAAAGGAAAGATGTCAAGAGACCTGCAGAAAAGAGCAGAGTGACAGTGGAAAAAGAAAAACAACAGGCATCTGCATAAATGAGAATCTATACTGATGCCAAACCAGTGTATACAAGATTGGAGAGAAACCACCAGTCTGTAGCAGTAGGAGAAGTCAGGCTCAATTTGACATGTCCAATTCGAAAGTATTCGGTGTTTCTTATGAGTTAGGACAGGATCTTGAACTGGATTCGCGATCACCTTTATCACACCTGACAGTGTGAATGTTGAAAACATGATCATGATTACAGTGTTCCCAGCAAAAACTGAAATGCACAATGGAGAGATTCCCAGGCACCAAGGCGGTGGCTGATGACACTTTCTTCTGTAACTGAAAGTGTTGAAGAAGAGGGAGTCCCCAGCCACAATTCCAGACTGTGGCTGGCCTCAATCAGATGCTGAGAACAGCATATTAACCTGAGTGAACAGCTGAATCTTGCAGAGAATGGTGACCTGAACAGCTGTGAACCTTTGAGTGACTCCTGTTATACCTAAAAAAACCCCTTAGAACCACTAAGGAAATGTTCAGAGCAAAAGCAGTGAAGGATTTCTAGGGGTTCATAGAAGAGATAAACTATGAGATTCTTCTTGTTTGTCCTTCCACCTCTCTGGACACAAGAATCATCTAAGCAGTGAACACACGCAGACACCATTTGGCAGCAATTAGAACCCCATGTGATGGGGTAAAGGCAATCCAATGCAGGGAACCAGTCCCAAATTGCTATAAACCCCTGGAACAGATAGAGCCACAGAAAGCTTGGAGCCACACCGCTGCGAAGTCAGCACCTTGAGCACTTACTGGTGAGGCCCTGACACAACCGAGATGGAGTCAGATAAACAAGGAGAAGGAGCTGCTACCCCTCTGTAGGTGGGTGGGACAATCCCGTTGTGTCGCTTTTGGGCACAGTATAAAGATGCAGTGTGAGCTCCAGTGGAAATGAATCATGCTGAGGAAGTGCTGAGTGCTCCTGAAAGCTGTATGGATGGGATGATAAAGGCTTTAAAACAGTTTGTACACACAGTGTGGCTGTACTGAAAGGAAGAAGGACCCCAGGCAGTGCCTATCTTGTTACTAGGCAAAGGACGGACTATGTGTGTGTGCGTGTATGTGTGAGATGGGATTTTAATTAAAGCAGAACAAGAAGTAGTCCGTGCAGGTATAAGAACTGACATCAGAAAATGAATAATTTCATACATAGGGACAGAGAGTGCTTTATTTGAGCCAGACTATTTCCATTGGCCAGACACCAACGTGCATTGCAGAGTATATATGACCCAGCGTGATGTGTGTGCAGGGTACACTGAGCAGTTATGATCTTTCTGCCACTCCAAGCTGCTTTTGCAAATGGTCTTTTTTAAGGACAGGAGGTGGGCAGACTGCTTTCTGAGAGATGACTCTGGAGAGAGCTCTGGCAAGAACTGACCAGGAGTCAAGCAACACCTTTCCACACTATGACATGCCTGATACGCTCTGCTCTGACACAACTTGTAGCACACTGCAGCAGAATGTATGTGATACAACACTTAACAGGGCAGATCTGAGCACCAGATGTCTTGCCGTGGCTATCAAAAAATGAAAAAGAGCGAGAGCAAGCAAAGTTAGCAGCATAAACCACGGAGGTACTGATAGCGAAAACAAAACAGTCAGGAAGAGACCTGACCTGCCAAAGCTGGACAACAGCAATGCTTTTTCCCTAAGACTAGCCAGGAAGCACAGAATGCACCGACTGAAAAAGAAGGCGTGGAGAGAAGCGGTTTCTGCTAAACAAGCCATTGACACAAAAACAAACAAACAAACAAACAAACAAACAAAAAAAACAAAAGGAAGAAAAGAGCCAGTCATTTGTAGCTGCTGTTTAGAAGTGGAGCAGATATGAAGTCAGGCAGAGAGGAGCAGCATGGGTAATGGCCGAAGGAAAGCAGCTGTGGTCTGGCCGGGAGCATAGGTAATAACTACAGTGACAGGACAGTGGTAAAGGAAAACTGAAGATAGGTGCAGAGCTGGAAGAAATGACTAAGAAAGAAATTTATTATGATGAGGGTGGTGAAACACTGGAACAAGTTGCCAGAGAGGTGGTAGGTGCCCCATCCCTGGAAACATTCATGGTCAGATAGGATGGGGCTCTGAGCAACCTGATCGAGTTGAAGGTATCCCTGTTCATTGCAGGGAGCTTGGACTAGATGACCTTTAAAGGTCCCTTCCAACCCAAATCATTCTATGATTCTGTGACTTGACATAACCTGAGCAAAGACCAAATGAGTGCAGGACCTCACAGAAGACGTCAGCACCAGGCTTCTTGTGCAGCATAGCAGCACAAATAGGAAATGGGGAATAACAAAGGTCTGGAGGAAATCAAAAGCCCTGCAGTAAGGGGCTAATTTCTCTTGGAGGAACTCAGTATTTGCAGCCTCAGCTCTAAGTCTACAAAAAGCTTGAAAGAACCAAACAAGGGCCAAAAATGCTGAGCACATAGTTCAAGTACCTCTGTCTATAGCAGAGGATTGGAAGTGCTCCCTGCTACCATTGTCCTTCTATGATGAACCCTCTCTGTGCAGGTTGCTTTGCAGAGCTGCTTTGGCAGCATGATTTTCTCTTGCATTATTATTATCAGCATGCAGTAGAGGCAAAAATGCCTAGCAGGTTTTTTCAAACTTGCACTTACCTTATAGGCTCAGATTAGAGTTACAGGGGTATGTCCTCTTTCAGAAATAGGTTGGTTTCTTCCTGAAGTGCTTGCTGACCTGCCTGGCCAGAATGGTTGCCATGTTCTGGAGAGACAACTAAAGTGAAGCAGAAGCAATTATTTACATAAAAACAAGGAACATGAATAAACAAAAATACTGGTAGCTACTGTGTGTTAAAGTGAAAGACCCGGAAGCTTTGAAGCCTTGTCCTCAGGTTATTTTAAGCACTTCAAAATAATTCTAAATCTTACCCAAAATGAAGGCAGCTAGGAGCCCCTCAGAGACTATGAGTCTATCAGTGTCCAATCTTTTCTGTGCCTTGGGCACTGCTCTTGTTCTAGCTTCTCAGTCTTGCTTTTCTGTGTGTCATCCTCCTTATGTCTGGGCCAGGGTCTACTTTGGACTCTAGAGGTTTGTGACCTATTCCTTTTCTGCAGGACTGGAGCCTTCCCTCTTCTGTGCTGTCTTAAGTGCTCTGTTAGATCCTAGCACTTGAGTTCTGAGCACCTCCTTTTATGATTTATTTTCCCTTGAATTCTCAAAATCAAGTCTCATGATGTTTAAAATGCCACCGAGTGCTTAAGAAGCACATTGCAATAGGGCCATTGTACTTCAGAAAAATCTTTCCCTCCCTACATGTCAACTTGCTGATTTATTCACAGATTGCTTGCCTTTTGAATTTCTAAATGCTTTTGCCCCATGGTGTCTCACATTTCAAATCCTTGTGCATTATGTAGAAAAAGAGAAATGACATTCGTCTGCATTACCTCCTATCTGTGTCCCATTGCCTCAAAGCAATAGTCCATGAGCTAGTATTCAACACTGTACAGCAGTATTTTCTGACTTTAACAGTGTTCAAGGATTGATCTCAGGATAATGATCCCGTTGTACTATGCACCAGAGAAACACATTGATAATGCAAGACAAGCTAGGAAGAGCCTTTCAACAAGGTACAGATAGCAGTAGGTATGGCAAGATGTGTGTTGTAGGGCAAACAACAGCACTGTGCAAAAATGTCTTGCCAGCAGCTACTTTAAAAGGTTCTACTAATAACAGTGTGTTATAAAAGGCAAAGACACGTGCTATGATTCTCCAAATCTGAGTCAGAATAGTGAACCTCTCTTCTTACTCAGTCTTACTGAGTATCTTCTTTTTCCTACGCTCCAAGAGGTGCTTTGCAATGGGTCACCTGCTAGCCAAAGCTGGTTTGCCAGTGTGGGATTGCAACAACATAATCTTGGGTAAACATCTCAGCTGCTGTGATACATGGCAGGAGCCAGCAAACCCACTTGTTGAAGAAGGATGCCAGGTGTCTGCCTAAAGCCTGAAGGTGACCGAGTGATTGAACTGTGCTTTTTGGGGAGGCACAATCTTTGTTCCACACTCAACTCACTAACTACCTTTATTTGGATTCAGAGCCTGTCATCCAGGCGTAACCCTTGATTTTCCTTATCAATAAAGCTTAAAAACATAAACCTTGTGCTTGCTTCTGTCCTCACATGCCAACACCTGGCCTACAGAGCCTTCCATGAGCTGGGTGAAATGAAAGGTACACAAAATGGCTTCGAGAACAGATACTACCTGCCGCCCAGGCCTCCTGTGCCTTGGCATGCTTTATACCTAGCAAATCCATCTCTTTTTCTACTGTGAATGAATGTGGGCTTTTTTAACCAATTTGTTTATAATTCTGCAGAATTCAAAAACTACTGCTTGCATATTTATGGACAGATTTCAGATGTCCTTATGAAAATTTTACCTAGACCTGTATTAGGTCACTGTGCTAGTTCTGTGAGGCCATTTTTGTACATCAGCAAAACAGTAGAAAAGTAATTATGGCAGCTTGTTTGATGAATAAAAAGAAATAGAAATATAGTCATCACGATATGATGATATTGGGTGATATCATTATCTGTGACACTAGGTCTATCTTTGGGTATCTTGTATTGTGGGGAAAAAAGCAAAATTTAAAATTCATTGAATGTAGCAGTTGAAGATGGTGAATGACATAGAAAGAAAATAAAATGTGTAAAAATAAAGTATTTCACCATAAACCAAATATTTCTTTAATTGGTCACTGCAATTTATTAAATTTATCACAAATTGTGAGTAGTTTCAGAGTGTCCACAGCTGTACATTTTTTAGAGTAAACTTTATTTTAAAAGTTCACTCATCTAACACACAGGCACTTTTGACTACACATTTCTCATTGGGTTGCTACCAGCTGGAAAATTAATGTGTGGAGTGGAACTTTCACCTTTCTGTTGCAAAATCTGAGGACACAATCAACTGAAGGGAGATAAAGGAGAATCCTCATTAAAGAGGAAGTGGTACATGGCAACAGGGAACAGAAATCAGATTTGCTTGTGCAAAGATATGCTTTGCCAACTAGCCTGTGAAAGCCTCTACTTATTTAGCCAACAAGATGAAGAATCTGCGAATTATGATTTGGAGCATTAAATTAATGACAATACTGTTGTGCATTATTACAGCAGCGGCTGGATGGTCCACTCAGGTGTGGAATCCTGTTTTCCCAAATGCTGTAGGAGCAGACCAGGCTGCTCTTTCATGCTAGGCAGGGGAACAACAAAGACATTCAGGGACATTAACACCAAGTAAATACAGAAGACTCAAAGGAGCTATTTCTTTGCATAATGTGAAAGTCACCATTGTATTGAGGACAAGCACAAGTCATATGTTCCTCTTAAGTCCTACTTAATCCCTGCTTTGTGGATTTAAAGGACATTCAAGTGATTCATAAGCCCGGCGCGTGTTCTCTGCACAATAATGATTTTTACCCATCATAAATTCAGCTGAGCCATGGAAAATTCTGCGGTGGGTGGCATCCGTGGAATAATACTGCTGTGATCAAGAAGGTCTATCTAATGATCTGCCTGACATTGCAGCTGTAACTTTAACATCTGACGTACTGATAATCAAAATGCACGGTTTATCGTGTGTGTTGACTCCCCAGAGGGTCCTGGAAGTAATGTATGTCTCTTACCGGCATCATTACATATCTGTCTGGGAAAATAAGTCAAGGAGGAGCTTTTATCAAAGCATAAAGTGCCAGCCAGGAATAAAAGCAGGAGGTCTCTTCTGACAGTTCATTGATCTGATCCAGTGTGGCAGAGTCTCTGTTTCCCCCCCAAAAAACAGATAGAAAAAAATCTCTGTTTGTTTGCAGAGAATATGGCCAATTGGGAAATAGGCCAAAATCAATAAGACAGTGCCTAAATGTTGCTGCTTTTGAAGGTAACAACCAAACTCTGAAAGATGGCTTCAGATACCTTTTGCACACTGTATCTAAATTTATTTTTCTTAGGTTTCTGGTTTAGGCATCACTATGGTAATCTGTTATTGTTCCTCTTGCATACTTGCAGACCCTTTGGCAGTGACTCCTGCATCTATCACAGCTCAGTTTTGCGACATGCAGCGGAAAGGAGATGATTTTGATCTATAATTCTGTCAAAGAACACTCCTTAAGATATTGTATAAGCTTATAAAGTTTAATTGATGCTTCTGGCTTCTCTTTGTATCTGAGCCGCTTTGATACTTAAGCATCTTTCAATAAAAGGAAATAGTCATCCTCACCACTTGCTAGGGCCGTGAGTTCTCAGAGTTTCTTTGTAGAGGGGAGTGATATTTTCATTTCTCCTTTCTTTAAAGGCAAAAGAAAATGCCTGAAGAATGTAAATCTAACTTGAAAAATGCATCCTGATTTTGGTAATATCTTAACAGGCAGGGAAATAGAAATTCAAACACGTTGAGAGTTGCAGTGAAAACTTGGTAATGAAAAAGTGTCAGAGACAAACTCAGGACAGAGCAATCCTCTTTTCATCCAGAGAATAAATCCAGAAGTGGGTGGAAGGGTGCAAGCTCACAGAGTCACTGCTCTTCTCTATTAGAGACACAGTGTGGTCCTTGAGAATACGGCGGAATGGCAACATGTCTGACAGCATTAAGTACTAGATGCTGAAACTGAGTTAAAGTTCTAGATGCTTGATGCTGATCCCAGAACCCTGATTCCCACTTCTGACCCTCAGCAGCCATGTTATCTTGGTCCAGACACTGTTTTTTTCCCTTCCCATCTTTCATCTTACTTGTTCTATGTGGACTACAGTCTCTCTGGAGAAAGAGTTTAGTGCATGTCTGTGCCACATCTGGCTTGGGTGACTGATTCTGTGCCAATAGAAGAATACAAAAATCTTCATTTTGACACTCAGAAACACAGCTGGAAAGCTGAAGAGGGACTAATGGCACCGTTTGTTCCTAATGGAGCATGACCTCTGTCTCTGTCCAACTTTGATCTCTTAAGAAAGGAAATATTTCCTAGATCTTTTTGTGTTACTTTCCCTACTGTGTCCTTTTTTTGGTTACTAGATAGTTCCCCAGCTGCAGCAGAAACTCCCACTGTTCTCTCCCTGCTGAGAGGAGATAGTGCTTCCTCACCAGTAGAGGTGTTTGTAATGCAATTATAAATCAAAGGTATCTCCTGTGCCATGAAGCGTATTGCATTTTTTCTGGTTACTTAGCAAGAAATGGTGATCCAAAGCTCACTGGTCTCACTGCAGCCCTCCTTGCCTTCAATACCTGTCATAAGTCCTCTCCCTTAATTTCATCCTCCAGCTTGCAGCCTTCCACAGCCGTGCTGGAACACCTTTTGCTTTGCAGCAGATGGCAATGCAGTACTGCCCGCTGCCAAGATGAGCCAGTACATTTTTCCATCATCTGCACCTTACTATGCAGCAGCAGACAAAGAGGAAAAAAGCCCGCTTGGCAGATGGTTTGTGACTGGTGTGGGGCTTTCAGCAATCTGAGCACACTGATTCAAATTACTAAGAAATAAGCAAATGAAGAAGTCTAGAGACAGCATGCAGCTGTCCCTTGTTCCAGCCCTTATTGATATGGTTGATGCATTCCTAAAGAGAAAATACTTAGCTAAAATCCCAAACCTTAAACAGCTCTTACTTTCTTATGCTCTTGTCAGGGGAGGGGGAGAACATGTGCCCTCAACACGGTATTTGAAAGGAACATTTTCCTGAAGATCTCCAAACAGATTTGTGACATTCTACTTTTCATATCTGCTCTCTTCCCCCGCTCCTATAGCATCACGTCTCCGCATTAACCTGGCTTTTGCTAGATGACTGTACATGATGTTGTAGAGTTAAAAACTTCTGTTTTTAACAAACAAGTCTAAACAAACATTTAGCTATAGCAAAAATAATAGCAGCCTTCAAATGGGCAATCAGATGTCACAGCAAAAAGTGCACAAAATATCTATAGATAGCCTGAAATAGTAACCCTAAGGAGGGTGAAAACTACCTTTGTTAGTTCCTCAGTTACCTGTGTATTGTGGGTTGACCCCAGCTGGATGCCAGGTGACCACCAAAGCCACTCTGTCACTCTCCTCCTAAGATGGACAGGAGAGAGAAAAAATAATACAGGGCTCATGGATCGAGACAAGGACAGGAACAGATCACTTGGGGAAATTAATTTAATTTATTACCAATCATTATCAGAGTAGGATAATGAGAAAATCAAAACTAAATCTTAGAACACCTTTCCCCCACTCCTTACTTCTTCTTTGCTCCCGATTTCTTTACCTTCTCCCCCTCAGTGGTATGGGGAGACAAGGCATGGAGGTTGCAGTAAGTTCATCCTACAGTTATCACTGCTTCTCATTCTTCAGGGGGAGGACTCCTCAAACTCTTCCTCTGTTCCAGCATGGGGTCCTCTACAGGCTGCAGGTGGAGATCTGCTCCACCATTGACCTCCATGTGTTGCAGGGGCCCAGCTGCCTCACCAGGGTCTTCACCACGGGCTGCATGGGAATCTCTGCTCTGGTGCCTGGAGCACCTCCTCCTCCCTCTCCTTCTTCACTGACCTTGGTGTCTGTGGAGTTGTTTCTCTCACATATTCTCACTCTTCTCTCTGACTGCTGCTTCTATTGCTCAGCAACTTTTCGCTCTTCTTAAATATACTATCACAGAGGCACTGCCACCATCACCAATGGGCTTGGCCTTGGCCAGCGGTGGGTCCATCTTGGAGCCAGCTGGTACTGGCTCTGTCAGACACGGGGGAAGCTTCTAGCAGCTCCTCACAGAAGCCTCCCCCATTACCAAACCATGCCACACAAACCCAGTACACTGTGGAAAGTGATGAGAGTGCAGAGATTTGCAAAGCAAAAATCAAGGGTCTTTTACCAAATGAGTTCCTCCATGAGTCAGGGACACAAGTCAACTCTACTCAACAAGCTCTTTGACTCTGCTTCAGATCTACATTGCCTTGTCCTTACCAGAGTCCCAGAAGAGAGGTGCCCCTGCCTGTAGATTTTTCACCATTTTTCGAGTTCCTTGAGGAGCAGCTGTAGAACACCCTCGACCTTTCCAGTTGCTGAGGCAGAGCTGAGCCAGCACATGCATTCCTCTCACACAAACCCTAGTGAAATTACTCCACTGGATCCTTGGTTTGGTCCTGATTTTATGTCTGGTGAACAAGGCAGGCAATGGAGGTATCACAGTAGTTCTGGGACACGTCTCATTTAGATATTTCTTAATAAAGCTTGTGCAAATGGTATCTAGAGTATTCTGGTATGTCAGTGCTTCATCTGTACCAATGGTGATGCCATTTCCAACATTTTTAATAGAAAATTATATTAATCTTACTGACCTTCTGACAATGGCAAAGCTGAGAAAGATTGATTGTGGTGGTGCTGCCATTTCATATCAATATGGCATTTCTTAAGCTTTCTCTCACAGTTCACCTCCATAATATTCTCTAGCCTGAGGATGTGATGGGACAAATGAAACAGAGAAGTAATTTCAAAGTTGGGGGTGGTGGTCATTACAGTTATCAAAAAACAAAGAAAAATATCAAGTATTTGAGGGAAGTGCCTTTCCAGAACAGCTATGAAGCTAGAAATCTGACTTTTCTTTGTACAGCGTGGAGCTGAAAAATAAATGATGAAAACAAATAATCTTTTGCTACATGCTTATTATTCAAGCACTCAGAGTAATTTCAATTAAAATGATGAACTAAAATTTTATTTCTCCTTCCCTCTATGTGTTTTTAATCACTTGAATTAAGGAACATCAAGAGCTGTCAACTAGATCAGGCCCACATTGTGCTCAGTTTAGTACAAACTCATATTTTATGAAGACAGCAATTTCCAGTTTCCTCTTTTGGAACTGAGCAATATTTCCAATGAATTAATGTCTTCAAAATAACAGATCAAAGCTTCAAAAATACTAGAACAGCCTTCCTTGCCCTGTGAAACTCTGATAGGTGCTCTAGGCTCCCTCAATAATAAATATAGAGAGATAGACACTTCTAGATTATGATTCTCATTGCAAGACCTGAAGAATTTTACAGAGGTCCCTGTTCCTGCTCTTCTACCTTGGATCCCTTAGACAGGGCTTCAGCAGCAGAAGAAAGCCAAAGGGCCCGATTCAAGCAGTGCAGAGCCATGGCCTTTGGTGGATTTGCTTCTCATTGATGACGCTAGAAGTGGGAAAATAAGGGGTCAGGTAGTTAGGATACAGGTCTCAAAGATGAGCCTCCAGCAGCAAGCAAGAGACAGAGAGCAAAGTAAGGACGTACCATATGTTAAACTAATCTGGACTTTGGTCAGTGCTGGTTTTATTCTACAGTGAGTTGTTTCTAATGTGTGCTTTGGCTAAGTGGGAACCAACCAAGTCCCACAGTGCTCCAGCCATGCTAACTCTGTAGCAGTTTCTGGAGGAGAGGGTGCACCTCTGTTCCCTTTTGCATTGCCTTGGCAAAAACAGCTCTTCACTGGCAGCATTATACCAATTTTGAACCTGTGGAATTTGGGGATTTTGGCAATCACCCTCATATTTTTTAAAGTAAAGATTTATGTTGATATTTTCAAAGCTCAATGACTCTCTTCAAAGGTGTTGCAAACTTCAGCTTCTTTTTTTTTAATTGCAATTGAACCAGGAAATCTGTTCCATAAAGCAATACATTTCAGATTATTTAGAATTGTCATTTTCTGGGGAGTTCGACAAATTGTCCAAAGTAAACAGCATTCCTGCTGCCAGGTACAATAAATGCAGTGCTATATTGTAAATAAAATTAGGCAAATGATAGCAATCATTTCAGCATCCAAAATAAATATTCAGTCATGCAAACAAAAACTGAAAAAATGGGAAATGCATATGTTATAGCTAAAATGTAAATTTAATAATCTCATGTCAGAATCTTAAGTTTAATTTTTATTACAGATCAGCAATATACTATCCTGCTGCATGCTTGTAGAAGAATCCATAATAAATTTTTGTTTTGACCTAAAACCAAAAAAAAGACCACACAAACTATTTTAGCTAAGTCCAAGGGGTCATTTTTTATTTCCAGATACACAGAAAACTCAAGCCACTTGCAGTCAAAGACACTTTTCCCAACACAATGGGATTCATATAGGCCCTGTGGAATTTTCCCTGAGTTTTACTGGATTTTTGTCTCAATGTAAATCAGGGCTGTTTCGCCTGTGGAAGTCTGTGCACGTCTAGGATATTAACACCTCCAACTGCTCATCCTGTCCTCCACCAGAGAGTACTATGAATATAACAGGGCTAGCAGGCAGAAGTGTATACCTAGAGCAAACTCACCCACCTTAACAGTTTAAGTTGATACCTTGGAGTACAAACCAGAGAAGTTAAGGAAAGAGAGTCTTTTCCTCTGCTGCTCCTACTATGGGTGAAGCAACAGCAAAAAGTCAGGGTAGACAGACGCATATTTCAAAGTACTGCAATTAGACTCTCCAAAACTTCCAGAGTCCAAAACTATTTTATTTTGCTGAGCTGCAAGAAACTTCTGGGCACAGTATTCTCTGCCTGGGTGAACACAGGCATTGGCTATCCAGATACAGATAAAAAGACAGTGAAAATTATGGAATACCAGGCCTCAATCACGGTGTCCTGAAAACAGGAGAGTGTGCGCAGAAATCTGATGACTCATTCTAAAGATTTACCAATTCAATGCGTCAAAATTTGACATGGTCCAGATACTTTGGACTGTTGGAGACAGGTACTTCCCTGTATATTTAGTGTTTTTCAGACGCTGAATTTCTGTCTTTAACAAGTTATTTTTCCCCCAGTGCTCTGAGTTCCTGTCCCAAAAATGAAAATAATCACACTAAAACATTATACTTCTGAGTATATTTTTCTCAAACTTACTCTGTGTATTTTTCAGGCTTAAAAAAAGCTGACTTAAAAATAGTAACTGTTAAAGGTAAAGCTAGCAACAGATTCCATGTCAGAAGCAACTTGTGCTAACTGCATGCTTTGAATGCAAGGATGACCTTTAGGGATATATATATACAATGGAAGTGTACAGAGATGGAAATGGAAATAGAAAAAAGCCTCAAACAGCTATTTCACACAAGCTCTTTCTTTGAGCTTTCTTATCCATAGAGAGTGGTTGTGCAGAGTAAGTTCTGTGGCCTTAACTTAAATTGTACCTACTAGTATTTTGATATGCTACAAATCCTTTCTGTGACTTTCCCAAGTAGATGTTATGTGTAAAAATGTAATTTCAAACAGTTATTTGCTTCACAGTATTATCTTTTCCTAATCAGAATTTGTTATGCTAAATGAATATCAAGGTTATCAGCACATTTGGTCTTCTTAATAACCATGTTTCAATACAATATAAGCCAAGATATTTCTACATGGCTGATAACTCAGTAGCTTCATTGCCAGATTTACATGAAGTGTGGGCATCAACCAAAAGCCCCAGTGTTCAAATTTACCAATTTACCATCTTTAACTGAAGTGTAAAAGATGCTTTTTATGATGATCAAATCAAAGCAACAGCTGCCTCCCTCCTCTCTTCCTCCACATGCAGATACTGTAAATGTAAAAAAAAATCAACTATTGTCACCAATGCAAAAATCAGGATCAGTCCTGGAATAATAGTTCTATGTGTGAAAAACACTATAATAATCTAATTTGCGTATCTGTGGATCAAGAGATCCAAATCACTGGAAACTTTGCAATTCTGAGACTTTTGGGGACTGTTCAATGGACAACTTAGACTTGATTAACTGTTCTGTTCCATTGAGGGGTGATGAAGTTTGTGAGAAAATTATTTATTTTCCAATATAAACAGTTATTTCTGCAAAAATATCTTTTTTTGGAGAAAAGTTTATCGGCACATATGTTTTGAATTATTGGGAAACCTAAAAAAAATAATTAATTTCAACCTGGAATGAAATAAACTGCATTGCTAAACTACTGCTGCCCTTCTGTCTCAGGTGAATTCAATGTTAAACTGTAGTACTCCACAGGATACGTTCCCTCCTGGCAATGGTATCCGGGAAATCTTACGCCCTCCTCTTCCCCTATGTTCATTCTGCACCTTCTAACATGCAGTTAATATGATAATAGTATGTGGCTGATACAAAGGGAGAAATCATGTGCAGCACTGAAGACAACACCTACCCAGAAAACACTGCACATAGAACACAACAGTGAAAGCAGATCTGGAGAAAATGGATCGAGAGCGGTGTGCTTTGCTTAGTTGTGACGATGGAGAGAGGGAGCCAAGGTCTGACTGTCTCCCTGATTCTCTCTCCCATCACAGAAAGTGAGAAGGTACCAGAGGCCAAGATCCAAGAAGTACCAGTGTAGAGCTGCTGCACAGGGCAAGAGGTCAAGATGTGCAACAGAAAAACAGACAAACCTTTGTGGCCAATGCAAGAAATACACGATAGAGTGCAGATGGTGAAACTGAACTGAAGCCCAAGCTCTGAGTTATAAAGAAGTGGGGATGTGAGAACATGTTAGCAGAGCACAGGCTCCATTTCTTGCCCTGCTTCACTTTTGACCAACCTCACTCCGTCACAGAGAAAGAAAAGCTCCATTGTTTGTCGCTTTGAGATGTTAAAGTCTTTGGAGAGTGGCAGGGGGGTGTGAGGGGACATGTTTTCTCTAGGTGACCTTAACCCAGCCCCTAATCTCCACAGTATTGATCAAGACTCATAGCTCTACATCGCAGACCTCAATGAAGACCAGAAAGAGGTATTGGCAAGAGAAGGATGAAAGTGCAGCAACATTCTCCATGAACTTAGTAAATTCTCCGGGGGAAACAAAAAAATAAAAACCCCACCACAAATAAAGCCTTTTGAAATTGTTTAATAGCAACTGTGACTTGAGTTGACTCCTGGGTTGTCTTCTGAGATTCGAATGAATGTTCCTCAATACCTTCAGATGTGGTTGTCTCCAGCCATCAGAACTTTTCATTCAGAGATGCCTGTAAGAGTTGGTTAGAAAATCAGCATTGTCTCAACCTTGTCATCAAGGACATGACACCCCCAGCACGTGACCCGTGTCTCGGCAGGCCTGTTGTAGAAAAGTTCTAATATCAAAAGAAAATCTCTAGGGTAAAGTAAAACACAATTGCCACTTTCTGGGACAAAGGCGCAGCTGGCATGCAAAGAACTAATTTCCCCAGCAGTACACCCTGGTCCTGGTACAGAACAAACTGATGGGGGATGGACTGAAACAGTCTCATTCCATGGCCCTGCCCTGTCCAAGACTATCTGTACCTCTGTAAAGACGGGAACAATAAGCCGTGGGTGTCATGGCTATCCAACCAGAAAGATGGCAGACACTGTGCCAAACACTGTGGCGAAATCTTTACCCTGAGATGAACTTTGCTCATTATAATGTCATTATAATACCAAAGCACACCTCCATCCTGAAGGCTACCCGCCTCCGAGGTAGACCACTCCCTAGGTACTCCTCTCCGGGCATGCGCAATGGTGCTACCTGGCAGAGGTGGAGTTAGGAAAATTAGTTCCCGGGGAGAGGTGGGGATTCCTAAGGTAGAGGAGGAACAAGGTGTGTAACTTATTATAAAAGGTCATCCCCTAGCAACCTAAAGTTGAAGCCTTCCCTACCAAGGATCAACGACGATTGTTAGGACCAGCGGGATGCTGCTGGCTCTGGGCCCAGGGGACGCCTTGGACCCGCGGTGGTAGCTATATTCCTCTTTTCCTCTCTTTACTTTTCACTCCTTTTATCTGTCACATGTTGCTTATGGACACAAAATAATAAAGTTTTTACCGTTTAACTGAAGCTAACCCCTTTTGACATGGTCGCCTTAATTTTGCACTTAGAGATCTCAGCAAAGAACCTTCATGAGTCCTTAGTGGACCGTGACACTGCCCCTAGTTTGAATTTTGCTATTTTTCAAGATTTGTATTCTGTTGCTACTGAGACAGACAGGCTAATCCGCAGGATAGTTAGGAACTGCAAACTGTCTGTGCAAAGACACTAGCTAGATATTGTCGTTCTCAGGGTATATAAGGCATCATGGATAGACATGAAATGTTAGTTTCATGTCTGTGTGCCCAAGCAGGGCACCAGACAAGCAACGTTTTCATGAGATAACAAAATGAATGTCATACCAGGGCATCCTACTTAACAGAGGATTACAAAAGGCATTAAATAATGTTTTTCCCATCATAGCCAGAATAACACACTTTAATTACACAGAGCAAATTGCAACACCCCTATGGGCTGACATACAAATAGCAAAAACGATAACTGCAGAAAATTCGTACTGCTGTACTGGAAGAGTTCAGTTGGGAAAGCTTTTGCCACTAAGCACTGTTACCTATGTTCGTATTCTTCATGCTGTTGCATTATTGTGTCAGGCTAACTTCAATGCTCAATATAACTTCCCTTCGGTGCATGGAAAGAGAAGGAAAAGAAGCCAGCAGAGGTGCATTCACCCATGTAGTTTTATTGGCTTCAGAGAGATAGAAATAAGTGAGGTGTTACGTACACCCAGGTAGCATAGGTAGAATACTGAATTTCTTGTGTCCTGGTGTAACCCTCAAGGAAATTCATCTTTACATCTGGTAGAAAGAAGCCTATATGTTTGCAACAGACTTTCCACCACCTTAGTTTAAATGAAAAAACACAGGCCAAACGTTGCCTTTTGCTCTTTGGATAATATTACCAGCTCTACCAGGCTTCAGTATAAGGAGCTTAACGCTGCAGCATTATTGTGACTAATCTCATCAGAGACTACTGTGGCAGCCAGTCTCCCCTAAGAAAGCCCAGGGGAGGATCTTGGGGAACAAATGAAAGGCAGATGGGGAAGACCTGCATAAAGAATATGAAATAAATACTCAGAAGCTCAACAGAAATCTCGGATAAAAAAGGAAGTCTAGTCTCCAGGCATCTTTGGGCCAAAAATATAAAAATCCCATTTCTACTCTTTGATAGACTGAAGGAAGCTAAATGTGTGTTAGAGGAATCCAGTGTGGACGTTAATGTATATGGGGCATATACTACTTGGCTTCCCATTAGTTTAAGATCCATTTTACACTTTAGATGTGCTACTAAGATAATGGCGAGCTCACCAAATAAGGTGACTCCATCATCCTGAAAATGACTGCTGGACCTCAAAGCCTCCCAAAGTTGCCTTATGAAGAGATTAATTAACAAGCCTTTCTTTTTATTTTCTTTCTCCAGGAAAAAGAAAAAAAAAATCACCTGTCTGGAAATAATGGGATGATAAAGAGGGCAACTCCACCTCAGATTGTGATGGAGACCCAAAAACCTAAGACATTTCAGATTTTCCCAAGGTTTTCAAAAGAGAGCAAGAACCATAGGATCATAGAATAATTGAATCATGGAATCATAGAATGGTTTGGGTTGGAAAGGACCTTGAAGATCATTGAGTTCCAACCCCCCTGCCATGGGCAGGGACATCTTTCACTAGTCCAGGTTGTTCAAAGCCTCATCCAACCTGGCCTTGAACACTTCCAGGGCATGGGGCATCCACAACGCCTCTGGGCAACCTTTCCGGTGTCTAACCACCATCACAGTAAAAAATTTCTTCCTAATATCTTATCTAAGTCTTCCCTCTTTTAGCTTGTGACCATTGCCCCTTGTCCTGTCACTGCACTCCCTGATAAAGAGTGTTTCCCCATTCCTCCTGTAGACCCCCTTTAAGTACTGGAAGTCTGCTATAAGGTGTCCCCAGACCCTTCTTTTCTCCAGGCTGAACAACCCCAACTCTCTCAGCCTGTCCTCATAAGGGAGGTGCTCCAACCCTCTGACCATCTTTGTGGCCCTCCTCTGGACTCACTCCAACAGAAAGACACTTAGACCATAGCAAGGGCCAAAGGGATAGATCCAGCTCACTGGCATAGATGGGTAGAGACCCTGGCAAGGTTATGAACCTTCAAGAGAGAAAGGTGCATTGGTGAGAATCTGCTATAACTTTTCTCTGGCTACAAGCTTCCAGAGTCATCTAAAATGTACTGTCTCCAATGAATTTCATCCATATGCTGGGAACTCACTTGCTAAGGCAGCATTTTTTTTTACTAAAACAAAGACAGCCTTACAGAAAACTTGGGTTTCTGTAGGTATGTAGGCATTGAAAAATGAAGGTCTTGAAGAGTGGACAAAATCACATCTGCTCATAATCCTAATGTGCAGGTAGGCCTAACCTTTTTCAAAACTATTGTGAAACATGTCGGAAGAATAGGGATAGTTGGCTGGGAAAACACAAAAATACATGGCAGAGTAAATATCTATCCATCTGTATCTGTCCATCCATCCATTCGTTGATCTTGTACACATCCCAACAACAAGATATGTTTCTAACTTCCTTTCTTTCTCCCCTCACACATCAATCCAGGCAGTTACTGGACATCATAATTATAGTAAGCTCTTAAATCACAATAAATACCACCAAGCTGGCTATTCAGAGGCTTCCATGCCATCAACTTTCTAACACAGTAGTGATGATTAGACTATATTGCATCTGACTACTTTTAGAGGTTTACATTTTTATTAGACTTGGAAGGAGGGAGGAAATACTGGCAAAAAATGGGAGGGAGATATTTCAGCTTGGAAAGAGATTTCAAGGCTACGTTTCCAAATATTGACTTTAAAAAAACTTTCAGAATAAACATGTAGAAGTGCCTGTTGTTATGGTCTCGTGTTCTTTCAAACACATCAGTGACAGAGGAAACTATGCCTCCATGGCTGTTTGGGCTCTGGGATAACTGGTGCTACAGAAAGTTGGTTTATTGTTGGCTGGCCCATGTCCTGCAACATCAGCTCAGTTTCCCAGCCTGTGCTTGTCAAAAGGGCAAAAGGCTGGGCTTGCTTCTCACATCATGGTTGTGTCTAAATTAGATTGCCCACTACCAAGAGCAAAATCAGAACCAGGGTGGTCGTGAAAGCAGGAGCAGGAATATATCACCTCCTGTCCTCCACCTGCATGTTGGCCAGGCACTGACTCAATCAGTTCTAGACAGTCCCAGCCTGCCTCCTTCATCCATCCCATATGGCCTGCATCCCAGTCCAGGAAAATTGTACAGCTACCTCCAGGTTTGTTGTCCAGCATAGTTCACCATGAGGTTTAGGAAACACAAACTAGTTCCTCTTCCCTCCAAAACTTACAGAGCTCAAATGTTCCCCCAGCCCCTGAGGCTCTGAGGAATCTGAGGCTCTTTTGTATCTCAAATTTCTCACAATTCAGAACTTACTCAAAGAGACTTTCCTCCAGCACATCTCACAAAAGGCACCATTTAGTTTTGCTGCTCTAAGACCTTTTGAGAAGAGGAGGGAAATGGGCAAGGTCAGTAAATGTTTGGCACTCCAAATCACTGAGAGGTGAGGGAAGGATCCTGGTGCATAAGTCAAGAAAAAATCTTGCAAGGGGTGATACAACTGCAAGTGAGAGCTTTGAGTGCAGGTGGGCTGAAAGGGATCAGTAGTACTGCAGGGACTATAAAATCTTTAGAGGGCTATGGGTGAACACAGTGGAGACAGAAGAAAGCTTCAAAGGATCCTTCTCCTGAATTCAATAAATAACTCTTACAGAATCTGGATATCAGCAGGTACATCAGTACCAAAAATTATATTAATTTTCTTCACAGTAGCTAGTACAGGCCATGTTTTGAATTTGTGATTAAAACAATGTTGTTAATACAGGGATGTTTTTGTTATTGCTGACCAGTGCTTACACAGAGTCAAGGCCTTTTCTGCTTCTCACACCACCCCACCAGTGAGTAGGCTGGGGGTACACAAGAAGCTGGGAGGGGATACATCTGGGACAGCTGACCCCAGTTAACCAAGAAATATGCCATACCATATGATGTCATGCTCAGGAAATAAAGCTGGGGAAGAAGAAAGGGGGGGCGTTTGGTGTTGTTGTGCTTTGTCTTCCCAAGTAGCTGTTACGTGTGATAGAGCCCTGCTTTCCTGGAGTTGGCTGAGCCTGCCAATTGGAAGTAGTGAACGAATTCCTTCTTTTGCTTTGCTTGCACGTGTGGCTTTTGCTTTTCCTACTAAACTGTCCTTAGCTCAACCCATGAGTTTTCTCACTTTTACTGTTTCGACTCCCTCCCCCATCCCGTTGCAGGAAGAAGTAAGCAAGCAGCTGTGTGGTGCTTCTTGCTGGCTGGGGTTAAACCATGACAGTGCTGTGAAGCTCTGTATGCAGCAAATGGTGATTCACAAAGGACGTGTAAGGCCCAGGAGTTTGTGACAAGAGTAGCGGAAGCATGCGTGTTCTCCATGTCACAGAACTTCAGTGACTTGCCAATAGCCTTTTCTTCTCATTTTCCAGTAAACTTTGTCCATATGTCCATAAAGGGATGCCGCACTTCTGGTCATAATCAAGGTTCATTGAATTCCCAGGGGATTTTGCACCAAGATGCAGCTTCTGGTTTGGGGCAAAATTGCTTCTGAAGGGCAAAGCTAAAAAATACCAGCAGTATTACGTGTTTCTCTTCCTGGTGTGAGTATTGCAGTAGCTGTTGCAAAGAGTGAATGCATGTGTTCACAGATACCCACAGACTGACGTGCATTCATCAAACACTCACCTAAGAATTTCAGCAGTTTTGTATATCTTGAATTCAATCCCAAGAAAAAAGAGGCTGAGTTCATTAAATAAGGTCTGTGTTTCAAAAATTTTCCCAGTTCACCTCCAAGTGATTAGCAGTACCATAGCTCTTAATAGAAATCCAGTCTATGGTTAGGTGTGACACTGAGGAGAGCACAACAAGTCTTTAGAGGGTTGTGTTGACTTTAGTAGGGCATGCAGGACTTAGGCCGTAGAAGCAATGCATAGGGTGGGGCTTTATGAACCAATAGAGTAGGTGTATAAAATGGCACACTTAAGAGATGATATGGCAATCGAAAATAAATGCCAGTTTAATTCAGTTCCTGTCTATGACATAGCAATATCGGGTGACTACAAATGCATATGATTGGGACAAAACGAAAGAGGCCAAAGATGTGTCAGCTGAAGAGGAAATCAGTTTAAACAGTCAACCTGCCTTTCTTCAGCAAGTTGCAGTTAAAAGGCTTGTCCATTGAGGAAGTAAAAAGTAGGTTTTGATATTGAGGTTATTTTAGATTCCTCATGTCATTCTACAGAAGGAATGTTTATGTTTCTGCTAATTTGAAATGCAGTATACCTTTCAGCCCCTGTTTATTTGCTATTTTATGCTTACTCACTTTCACTGACATTGAATATATTTAGAAATAGTTGTCTTTATAAATTTCAGCACCTTCCTCTGTGAACAACAGAGCCACTTCTCAAGCAGAACATGTCAGCCATTTAGCAGCACCCACCACTCCTGTGCATCACTTTAGGCTATGAAGAATTGCAGATTACCGTATCTGATTGCCATTGCAAGATGAAATCTTACTTAAGCTATAATTAACCACGTTGAATTTGAGCGGTAAGCTAAGGTTAATGGTCCTACAACACTTGAGAAAAGTGTAATTGATCTCTTAGAGAGCATAAGTGATAGGATATCAGTTTGCGTCACTGGAAAGATAGTGCTGTCAACACCACAGTGTCCACTAACAGCATACACAGTGCACGAGTTCAGTACCAACCTAATGAAATGGATGTTACGTACCCAGTGCTTAATATCACATTTTTCCAGCACCTTACAGGCATGGACATAGACTGACTCCATTATCTTTTGTGTTTGTCAAACCAGATGAACTACTCAAATAGGTATTCCTACATCTGATAATAATCCCTTCCTTTCCTCCACCTCCCAAGGTCAGGTAATGCTGTTATCCTCATTTCATTAGATGTGGCATTAAGCAAAGAAGCTCTGTGAGCTAAGCCTGAGACAGAACTACAATATATTGCCTAAACCACAAGCAGTTATGATGTTGCATCTGAGACAGTAAAGCCTGAGCCACAGAGCATATGGCAAACTGAGATCTCTGTGTTAATGTGAACTTGCACCTATGGACTTGCCTTAACACCACAAAGGAGATAGCTTTTTCAGAGGAAGGAAATTAAAGACATATCAGACGAACCCTCAGGGAGGGATTCCAGCATTGACAAATCCCTCCCTGGAAATATGAATTAAAGAACAGTAAAAAATATTAGTATGGCCAGTTTACACCAGAATTTCCTTCCAGAACACTTCAGCATTTGGGGAACAACTGCTCAACTGAAAATCTTTTCTTCCAAACAAAACAAAACAAAACAAAACAAAACAAAACAAAACAACTTTATGGAGTTATGGAAGGCTTTCCCATTTCTTCACAGGTTCATTTCAATTCACTACCTCATCTACCCCATCACACAAACTGATTATTCCAAAGTGACCAATGATTGTCGCTGCGTGCTCTTTCTCAATACAGATATGTGCTTACATTTTCTTCTCAACAATTAGTTGTATTTCTACTTGAGCTTTTCACTGTAGAACAGAAATACATCTTATCTTATTCCAAGTTGATTGTTAGCAATGAGCAGATTAGATAGAGAACAGATGTTGGGTTGGAAAAGATGCACTTCTACTTGTTTTCTTAATCAGAACTAGTGGTTTTCCACAAATTAAGAAACACTGTTCACTGCAGGCAGACAGTGTGAACCTACCCAGGGCTGAATATGTATCTAAATTGCTGCTGATTTAACTTTGACAAAGTTACTGATTCTGCCCCCAAGATAATATCAAGATAATTTTTCTGTCAGTGTCTGCCTGGCAATATCTCAAATCGCAGCAGTAATGATAGATAAATCAGTTTCTAGAGGAGGACCAAAACTTGCAATCTTTCCCCATGCCATGAACCTTACTGAAGTCAACATCATGCATCGGCCAAACCCTAGCACTGGGGTCAACTTCATGAACAGGCTCAACCCTGGAAGTAACTCCTTTGACTCTGTTCCCACAGTACCAAGGAAAGGGTTTCTGTAGGAGAGGCCCTAACACAGAAATAATGTAGGCACTCCTCCAGAAAGGTATCCTTTTCAACAACAACAACATTTTCTACATGTTTAGGGCTTCGCTTGTTCATGCATGCAACACCACTATTGTTGACTTAAAGAAGCAATTCCTCAAATGCATGGAAGATACATTCCTGTTAAGAACAGTCCTCCCTTGGCACTTTTTTTTATCCTGCTGCCCTTGTATTTTAAGAAACTAAAAGCGCGTGTCTTTTATCAGATGAAAACTATATTCTTGCAGCATGAGTCCAACAGTCATGCAGGTTATACTATGTGTTAGTTTTGCCTTGTTTCCCTGGTTTCATGCACACACCTGAACACCTCTGTAAGAAAGGTGGATGTGAAAAAGTTATATTCTTCTATTTTCTATTAATGGAAATTTAATTTTGTAGACAAATGAGGACATTTGGATCACAGCCACTGTCTACTCATGTTGCTAGAAAATCCTCTGAAGTCGTCAGTGTTATGCAGAGTAGTACACAATGTGGAGAATGCATACAAAAGCCCTAATTCAGAGCTCTGGCAGAGTGAGCTGCAGCTGGGTAAGACTTTAGCACCCACATATCTGTCTTCTCTCCTCCGCTGACAGTATATGCTAAAGAACTAGACATTAAAATGCTGAACCAAAATTTAGCATTTCTTGCTGAGTTGTGGTTTAAAGGCATATGAAATGTGGCAGTGGAGACTCAAACTCACATTTTCTTAATGGCAACTACAAGAGAGGAAAAAAAAAGATTTTCAAGAATACAGTATTGCTTGGTTTACCCAGTCAGTAGCAGAAACTTGTTAACAGAAGAGCAAACAACAATGTATGCTGAATATTGGTAGCACCCACAAATTCCAAAATACCATATATTCCTGAATTTTTATAGGTGTTGTTTTCATTTTTAAGGCTAAAAGAAAGTTTATTACCTTGTACTTGCATGTCCATATGACAGAGAATCTTGCCCATTAGTTCTTGCATTAAGCCTGCACCTTGCCTAACTCAGAACAACTTACATTAAATGGCAGCACAGCGGTTGGGAAAGATGTAGGTTAGCATTTTGCCAATTTAGCAGTAGTTTAACACAACTTTAATCCCAGGTATGTCATCCCAGAATGCGTTGGGCTGGGAAATAGTCTGTTTTATGTTTTCCATTGTTTTCTCAACACCATTTGAAATTTCACTGACAGCATTTGGTTTTCTTGCAGTTAATTTCTGTGCTACAAATATCTTTAACAAGACAGTCAAGCAGCATAAGACCACATATGGACACAACTAGTCTTTATAGCAAAGAGCCAGTCTCCCTTGTTTTCCACCAGTGGTGCAGCCAGACCAAATGGCATGGCCCTACACATCTGAACAAGTCAGAACAAGGTACCCATTGTCAAAGTTCACGGTACAGGTGTTCATCATCTTTTCTTCACCAGTCAGCCATCCATTAGAAAAGGTACAGCTGAATTTGCACCCCCTCTGGAAAACTGCAGTTCTGAACTTGCACACCTAAGCTTGATTTTAATGAAAACAACGATAATGAATGAAGCAAACACTGCTGTGCTGCAGAGGGAAGTTCTGTCCAGCATGAAACTCTGTCTAATCTGCTGTGATATATGAGACACCTTTTGTACTTATGGCACTTTAATTGCCAACCGTAGCCAGCTGCAGTTTATAAAGTCTTATCGAGTTCACACCTCAGGATAGGGTGGTTTCAGGACAGATAACTTTGCTATTATGTCATTTAAAAATTTAAGACAGGAAAAAATAACTTTCAAAAATGAAAGTTGAAGTCTCTCATACAGCAAAACAAGTAGCAGTTCAAGCTGGGCTTCTTTCTTCATGTATAGGTAGTCAAATGCACTGAATCTGGTAGGGGCCAAAAATGTAAGCCAATAAAAAAGCTGGACTATGCCCTTCTGCATCCCTATGATCCCAAACTCCCATCACCTCACGTATATACAAAACCAATCTAAAATCACAGCAGTAGGGCCTCAACCAGCATTTACTTGCCTAGCTCAATGCTGTGCTGGCTTTTAATTTAAAACAAACAAACAAAACCTCGAGCAGGCTGCTGTAATGCACGCTGTGTATTGCTATCACTGCAAGTTGGTGTAACAAGCCTCAAACTCCAAGTGTTTCCAAATGGTCACAGCTTCTAGTATTTAATCATGCCAAAATTCACTTAGCTCTTGAAATCAGACAAGATCAAGCTTATGAAGTGTGGGAAGCTCCCCCAGCATTCATTCAGTGGCAATTTACTGTAACTCCAGTAATGAGTTCCTCCCATGAGACACTTGTGTATCTGAAGTACTGTTTCCTGAGGCAGTCATGTCATTAATTTTCAGTGTTTATAGGCCAGTGGAGCTCTTGAATTTGCTGGGTGTAAAGGCTTTGAGCTTATAATGCATTTACTGCAGTGCATAGGGTGTATGGCAGGTCTTCAGCACAACCTGCAGTTCCTCTTCAGAGGATGTTTGCATGGAGTTCAAGCAGCATTTAGGAAAAGATGGAGAAGGGGAAGGGGAAAAGGAAGGAGAAAGTGAAAGAAAGGGGGAAAGGACAGTGTTGCATTGAACCCTTAGTATATAAAACAAGGGTGTTTATCAGAATCTTCAGCACCTTCTGTTTTCTTTCTCAGAGATGCCATTTTTAAGATCAACATGCATATGGTGCCTTTGATACAAGATCTGTTGAGCTGAACCCTTCCTTTAAAGGATGATGGGAACTGTAAGTGCTGTGCATCCCACAAATCTGACTTGTCCTCACCTCATGCAATATTTTAGTTTCACCCTTGAGAAGTGGATGGCAGAACACCAGCTGTCTATTGTGAACTAAAGCCACAAACAATATCTGCAGTCACCTGCAACCAGAGTGACAGGAAACCCACTCTGGGATGCACTGGATGAATTCCCTGCTCATCTTTAAATTTACTTTGTATGGATTTGCTAGTTCAAATAGAGATACTTGAAGACATTTGCCTTGTTCCACCATTTCTTGCTCCTTTCTCAGATGTAGGACTGCAATCGTACTGAATTTCCTATCAGATTCTCCTTTGCATATGTTTCCTGTATTATGCAAAGATAAAAGGCTCTGAACACTGACCTTTTAGTAAGATTTTGAACCTTCTCTAGAGGACTTAGAAATAACTTGTGCCTGATCCAATTCATGCTAAAGCCAGTGAGGTCCTTCTGACCTGGATCAGAATGGATTTTACCCCATAATATTGTGCTTGCAAATTAACATCAGCCATGCAGACTAAAGAAGTCCTGAGGAAACAAGAAAGGAATCAAAGGTCTCAGTCTGTTGTGACCCAGAACAGAAAATTATTTATAATGATTCTTTTAAAATTGCCATTTGAAACAAAAACAATATGCACCCATACAAATGTCCGAAGCAACTCTTTGGTTGGATAAAGAAGAATTACGTGTGTTCCAGACAAGCAGGGACTCCAACAACCTGAAGACTGGCTGCTCTGATGTAGAACAGATCTGAAAACGTCTCAGGTCTGTTAATTATCAGCTTGAATTCCACTGTTTAGAATCAGAGTATACATTTAGAGAAGGGAATACAAGTACCTTGAAGAAATTTGCTTTCAGCTTGTCTTTTAAGAAGAAAACTAAACACTTCCTAATCAAATTATTTTTTAATTTGAATTTTTAAATTCCCTCTAAAACAAATCAGATAGATTAACTCTCTTGAGTTAGTGGTTATGGTTCACATGGTTTAACAAATGAACCATTTTAATCCAAGTAATTGATAAAATTTTGTTTGTCTTGTAAGGAAATATTTTGTTTCAGATGGAGCAATTTTTTTTACATTTAAAAACAATTGTTATTCCTGAGTAGAATTTTTTACCTTAAAGGGTTTTTAATCAACCAAGCAAACAAAGAATGTAATACTCCATCATCTCTTCTATGAGAAACTACAAATCTGCCTGTGAAACTACTGATTCTGACCAGAGGAGGAAGGATGCTGAAGACAAGGCAGCAGGTTAAACAGTGGAGTAAGCTGCATGTCAGGAAATGCAAAGAACAGTGTAATTTATTTTGTCCAAAAGCCTTTTCACTTGACAGAACTGAAGAATTCCATTTTGTAGGAGCTAAAGTAATCACATCCAAATTTTCAGCCTGAAAAATCGGTATTTCCGTGTGAGTGTGTCTGCTTGGTGGGGGGATGGCAATGACACTTAATCATGCCATAGGATTTGGATCACAGCTGGAGTTTATCATCAGAAAATCCCTCAAGAAGTCTAAGAAGTCCTCAGGGAACATGTGATGATGTAATTGCTATTTGATAGCTTTGTTATTTTTTTTCCCTGTATTCTTCTCTTTATGAATCATATTTTTTGGTTTGAAGGTGATAAATTTTTCTTTAGAGTTCTCTTTGAAATAATTACCTTTTCTTCTCACAAAAACAACAGATTTATACCTACATCTCCTCTCATGCAGTTTTGACTTATACAGCCTAATATATTTGTGCATTTCCATAAAGTTAAGGATACAGATCACTTACTTGTTGCTGTAAGGTAGCAAATTAGTAACATATTATTTTGTGGTACCAGTCAGGCAGCCTAAATGATCTACTAGTCCCTGCCTAAACAGTCTACAATCCAAACAGAGAAGTTTTATGGGACAATGAGATGTGTCTTGAGCATAAATATCATATGATACGCGCTTGAATGTTAGACACATCAGCCTGTATCTGACTCCTCTACCAGCACACAATATCTGTGGCAGAAGTGGGAACTGATCTCAGTTTTATTCCACATGTGATCACATAAAAAGGAGCAGCGATACTGGGATCCTGAAGCTGTTTAAAAATAGTTTTCCAAGCTAAAAAAAAAAAAAAAAAGATAAAAAAATCTGTAAAGACACAAAAGATTTGTTGAATACAATGTTTGAATGCTACTTTCCTGAAACCTGCAGCTGTCCTTTTAGCCTCTCAGTCAAAGTCCTCTGAGTCTCAGGAAAGTCTGTTATTCATGGAGACTGGACAACTCAGAACTTTTATTTGTACCCTTTGATAGCTTGCGTGGGCACTGTGCCAGACAAATGAAAGTAATTAGCCTCCTTTCTAGTCATGCTCACTTGGAGGCTGAGCTCAACCTACCTACTCACAAATCCTTGTCAGCATGTGATTTTTCACCCCTTCCTCACCATCCTTGCATCCTGCCATTTTCAGCATTTCATTAAACTCTGTCTATATGTCTGCTACCTTTTCTTTGCCCAAGAAGGCTCAACACTGCATGCCTTGATAAGTGGATTTAACCTTCAGCATGAATACCAGATCTCACGTGATTCAGGCACACAGCTAAGTTTTGCAAGATAAAGGACTAATTAATGTATTTGTCAAACAAAAAATGTGAAGTTCTACTCAGGTTTGCCTGAGATTGTCTTTTTATTTGTTTATTTACTATTTCATTTTGAAACCAGATGTTAATGGAAACGTGAACAATAATTCCCCTTCTTCCCCTTCCTCCCTTTAAATTTTGATTTGTCAGGCTAATTTTTAATCCTCTCTCTTACTGAATGTGGAAAGAAACCCACTTTCCTATGTGTCAGATAGAATTTTGAAGACTCTACTTATACTTTAATCAAGAAATTATGGGATTAAACAACGATCAATACATGTTATCCTCTAGCTTCAAACCTTTGAATTGAACACGATAGGGTTAACAAATTGTGCTGCAAAAACTGTTCTGAAATTGGATGGATTTAGCTAATCAGAGTGCAGACATGCTTAATAGTGACTGACTCAGGATTCTGATAACGACGATGCTTTAGAAAATGCCTGTTTTTAAGTAGTGGAGAAATTCAATTAATTTATGTAACATCTGCTCAAATGGTTAAGGTTAAAAACTTGCATAATGAGCATTTGACTCAATCAGGGCCTCAAATTTAAATATGGTTCTCAGAAAAAATATTTTTTTTTCCTCAGGAACTTAGGCTTTTTGCAAAATTTGTGTGTTGGCATACAAGTCGTTAATACTTTTCAACCTGTAAAATGCTCTGAGTTAACCAACAGTTATCCAAAAGTAAGTAGAAGCAAAAATTTTCTTCTTTCTTCAGAATACCTTTTTCCCAGCTTTACTTTATGTCCATCCTCATGATACTGAAGATCATCTTTAATGTGCAAATATCCTTTTATCACAAAATTTAGTGTGGAAATGGTCCAGTACTCGTTTAGTACTTCTGTCCTGGAGCAGTGAAGAATCATACTTAATAACATATTTGCTCTTAGTTTTGACCAATATGGCATCCATCTGCCTTCTGCAGCACTTTCTGGGAGAATAAAACCCAAAGCAGAAGGAAAAAAGCCAACTAAGTCAATCATTCCAACTCTTCATTGGACTTTGTGGATTTATTGCACTCTTGACAGCTGCTTTCTTATCCAACACTAAATGGCAGTTGTGCCCATCCTCAAGACTTGTTTGAGAAATTTAAAAGCATTCAAACAGTAATCACAGTGCAGGGAGTCATAGAGAAAAGCAAGCCAGCTGGCAGTACTCATTTTCCCCAGTAGGGAAATCTGTGATCTCCCCCTCTCTGAGAAATGTCCAAGTGCTGTCCTGGGATGGGAAAGGAGAGATGGAACACAATCACATCTGCCTTGTTTCTCTGGGAGACTGAGCAGCAATTAATGTTTTAAGTGGCAATCTGGAACAAGGCTCTGTGGAGCAGTACTGGACAGAGATAAGTTAGTCATGAGCACAGATGAAGAATAATCCTGCATTAGTCATACCACAGATAATAAGAGCTGGAAAAAGATGACATGTGAGCCTCATGTTAAACCCACTTATGCTTAATTCTCTGTGCTTAATATAAATTGTTCTAAAGAACAATTCATTCCTACAGAACAGTTCTTCACATAATGCCGCTAACATCTCTGTCACTTTGATTTAGGCCATTTAAATGTCAGAAAGACAAGTTAACACTGCCTAAGGGCAATTTTGTCCTGTACACGAAAAATCTTCCTCTGTCATATTCTACTTTTCTACAGTGCCTCATGAAAAGTTCTAACTTTCTCACACAGGGATAGATTTACCAGGAGGGGAGGACAGGGGCTACAAATGGTAATTCCCCTTTCTCTCCCCAGTATTCCTACCTAGTGCTGTATGCACTGTAATGTAAAGAATTGAGATGTAATGTGACTAGGTTCACCTCTGCCTCTGCCACCACCCTGCCCCTGCTGTATCCAGCCTGCCGTGTGCAAATGCTTCCCTTTTATTACTTCCACCTCTGAAACCCTTGAATCTCCAGAGGTGTCTTTTTACATCCTAGAACAACAAGATCAGCCGTGAATGATGAGGGAGCACAAGTCAAATCTTCCATGCCCATCTGCCCTACAACAGCTTTGAATGCCAAAAATCCACAATTTCTACTATCAGACAGAATTATTAGAAATTGAAAATACAGAAAATACTATAAATCCATGCTAGACTGGCAAACTGTCACAAAGAAACTGGTTTTGAAGGGCAGAATATTCCTGGGGGAAGAGGGGGCTGGTGTGCTGATTTCTGAGAAATCAAGTTCAGCAAAAAAGCTGTAATGAATTTTTCTTTTGGCAAAAGTGGATGTAGATCCTGACAGTATTAAAACCTCAGAGGTAAAGGTTTAAAATGTTATCGGATTATTAGCAGCATAAAAATGTGCAAAAAGCTTCACTGCTGAATTAATTAAGTGCAGCCCTCTCAACCGCTTGCAGTCCATTTGACATTTGGCTCTGAACCACCTGCTACATGGTATTCTGACCTGCAGCCATAGGGTTGCATGGCCCAGACACCACTCGACCAGGTGCTTCTACCAGCTGAGGTTACAAGTTTGTCCCATCTGCAGGAGAATTTCAGAGCAAGCGCTCAAAGACAGAATTTCAAAGCTCTGAGGAGTGTTAAAGCACATCCTATAAACCAACTGCTGTTGGGTCCTGGGAGAGCTGTTCCCACCTCTGCAGTTTTCTCTGAAGGTAACATGTAGCGTGAGACTCAAAGGAAATATACTTTGCTCATTCTTCTGGAGAGTGAATTTTTGAACCACTGTTCAGCATTTTTTCTTAATGCCTTCATGTATTTGTCCTTGAAGAACAACAACAGCTTTGTGGCTCTGAAGATATTGTTTCTGGAGATTACTTTTAGAAAGTCTGGAGTCTGTTCTCACTAAAGTCAGCAAGAAAGTTATAACTGGCATAAGTGGGAACAAGATTACATGTAGCAATTTTACATCTAGACTGGATTAGGAAGCCTTTCATTCTGGTCTCTGGTTTGCATGTTTTGTTTACAGAAGGAAGATAATGCCAATAAAAGGACTAACCACTACTCACAAACAGCTATAATAGATAACCCGGTAAGAATGGGATGTATTGTGTTACAACAGAGAAGGGGATATTTGTAACTTAGTGTTATATTAGGATGCTGTTTTTCAATAAGGGGACCAAATTCTCCAGCAGTTGAATCAAAGCAGGGGTCTAATTTATTTGCACTGAATCACTCCCATCCGTCTGCCCCCATCTCAGAGGACCCTCTCAGTGGGAACAAAGGAGCTTGAAGATAATAGTCTGCTAGTACAGGCATCTGGATGGTGAATACACCAAACACTTTATCAGTAGATTTCAAATGCATTTCCCAACACCAGAGGATTGATAGAACTTCTGTCTCTTGTCTTTTCTTCAGTCTCATGGAGGTAAAAGTACTGACGCAGTAGCATCTAGCCATTCCCTTCAAAAGCTGACCCCTCTGGCCCCACGTGCTTCTTATATTGTCATCTTTCCTTTGCACACCCGGAATTTCTCTGTGGGCTCTTTCACTGAGTCCCAGGATCTTCATTTAGCCATACACAGGTTCAGCTCTGCACAGTCAATCTTTCCCCTGCAACCTCATCTGCACCTTTCTCTTTCTGATTGTTATCAGCCCCACCTTTCCCTTCCCAGGGTCTTTATTTACCCAAATCAACCTTCCTCCCTACCCCACCCTGCTGCAGAACCTCTGCCACTGTCTCCTGGTTTCTCCTTTACATTTTCATCAGACTGGCTTGCAGCCTTAGTCTCCCCTCTTTCCTCCTTCTGAGGGTTAAACTCAGTGTACCCAGTATCCCCTTTTGCCATGACTTTTTGCTTACCTGCATCAATACCCTGATCTGGTATCCAGCAGATCCCCACCAGACTTCCACCTATGGGCATGTCAATTGTCAGTTTGTACAAAGCATCTACATGAAGGCTTTGAATCTCTAAGCAGGAGACCCAAGGCGATGCTGAGGCTCTGTTCTCTCCAACAGCAAGTCTGGTATCTCAGGGTCTGGGATCACTACCCAGTTAAAATCTACCACCAGGATGGCCAGGTTGATCTGTTTGGTGCAGTGGTCCTTTCAAGAATTGTGACTCAAAACTAGGGTATAGAGCATCCCTACACTCAGAGAAGTACTTTCAATCTTTACAATCAACTCATGACAAGGGTAGATCTACAACTTTTTGCAGGTGGACAGTTGTCTGCTTGATGCCAAAAGGGTCATCTCCATTTGCAGTGTTATTTGACATCATTGAAGTTTTAAGATCAGGCCAGTTATTTCATCCCTGAGCCTCCTAAGAGTAAGCTGGCAATACTGTACTTCCATAACACTCCCTTTCTTCCTGTGCCAGCATCTAACTCCTACCCTAGCTGTCACTACCTCCTAATTCATGCTCAAGCCCTGACAATTCTTACTGCCTCCACTCTCCTGGCCCCACACATCAGGACAGCTACTGCTGCCACCCTCCTCCTCACCCATTCCTACGCCAGCTCTGCTGTTGCCTTCAGCGGTGCCAGTGCTGAGGCTGAACAAACCCGTCAAGAGGCATGCCACTGCTTGGGTTTGGGGCCTCAAGTGTGCTGCTGCGTCACCCTTAGGCTCCCTGTGCAGAGGGGAGCAGTGGCCCCCGGGCACGCCAGCCCCCAGCTGTACAGGGAGCAGGGGAGTTCAGACACAGCTACCTGTGCCGTGGGATCCCTGGACACCGTGCTGAGGGAGGATGGGTGCTAAGGAGGACACATGTAGCTCCTTCTGAGGCATGGCCAAAAGGTGAATGGGGACACGCTCCATGCTGCTGCACAGTGAGTGAGTTTCATCTCCAAGTGCCTTCCTCAGAGAAAAGCTATAAGAGTTTAGCTTTGTTTGCCAATAGGTTTCTGTTATTTTCTGTCATCCCACATGAAATTTCTTTCATTTCAAGTGTCCTTTGCATTACTGCTGCGTATTTCACTAATATCTCCTCTCACTGATATCTTCTTTTCCTTTCCTCAATTTCCCCTCCTCCTTCCAGTCAATTTGCAAACCTGGTGGCCATGGCAGAACCCGTGAGTCTCTCAGTTTAGACATGACAGACACACAGCTACAGACAGAAGCTGGTTGTCTTTAGCAGAGGTGAACATTTTGTCCTCTTTCATCTCTTCTAAGTAGCTTTATTCTCCTGCCGCAATTCACCACCTCTGCCATCACTTAAAGGGGTTGGAGAGGCAGCATTCTGCTTCATAAATGAAGTCATTACAGGCAAAGCTGGAAATTTAACCCAGTCACTGATACAACTGAGCTGACTCTCATCTGGTTTGTTTCTCAGGATATGCCAAGTCTGTGCTTAGATGTTCTGTCTGCAGCCACAGCTCTAACCCTTAAACTGTGCTCTCCTTCCTGGCACAGATATGAAATCCATGATCCCATAACTGGGATCCCCTCCCTGTGCCTTCCTCAATAAAGGATGACATTTCTGTTCCCT
This sequence comes from Pterocles orientalis, assembly GCA_011057875.1. Taxonomy (NCBI): domain Eukaryota; kingdom Metazoa; phylum Chordata; class Aves; order Pterocliformes; family Pteroclidae; genus Pterocles; species Pterocles orientalis. The sequence goes on from WKFP01015461.1 coordinate 1,189,435, forward strand.
GCAGAAGGCTTAAGCAGAGGATGATTAGCTCATGTGTGTTGCTTGCTGTTCATTTAGCTGGAATGCCAGGCTGCAGCACGCCCTGGTTTGATTACTTGTTAAGGAGGTTTTAGCAAAGGGATTGCTGTTAGAAAATGTGGCTATGACAAAAAGAAACCTTTCATGGGAATGTTTTCATTCAGTGAAAGCTCTAGAGAGACAGAGCTCTTAGATCCAGGAGGAAAACCCTGGTAAAAATGGGTGTGAAAAAGAATATTTTCCTTGACTAACCACATACATAACAAGTAGGTTTATTTCTCAAGAACTGTATTAGGCAGGGAACTTCAGCCTCCTGTCTCTCCTGTACATGAGAAAAGCCCCCCTTCCCTGTCTGAAGGGTACTTTCTATCCCAGGGCAGGTCTTTCACAGTTTTACCTGCTAGAGCATATCTAACCTGCATAAATACTTAAACACTTGATGAGAGAGTGTTTTGCAAGAGATTGATTTGACAGTGCTGTTGTTCAGGCATTCACAGAGGATGTGGGAAACTGAGGTTCAGGTCCCTGCCTCTATGAATATTTTATTATTTATGGAAAGTGGAGCAGCTGCAGTAGGAAGGAGTGAGAGACAGTGATGGCTCTGGGGTTGGGGCACTCACAGAGGATGCAGGAGAAGACAGAGCAAGACCTCATCCCCAGGTCTCCCACATCACTGGTGACAGTCCCAGCCACTGCGTGAATGTCTGGCTCACTTGCTCTGGCAGTTCAGGGGAAATCTTCAGAGCTTGCTTCTGTCCCACTGTAGAGGTTTTGAAACTTCTGTGTAGCTCAATTTATTCCAGTTCTAGCATTTCTTAACTTTTCAGACCTCTGTTTTTCAGTGTCAGTGTTCTTTGAAGTCTTACACTGTAAAAATATTTAAAACATGAAATAAAAGATCTCTGTCTTCCCTGTGACCCATCAAGGACGCAATCTGAATAGTTTGCTGTATTTTCAGCCTGAATCCCAAGGCTTACTGATCTGGGCTCCTGAGCACTTTTGTGGCTGAGAAAAAATAATTAAAAATAAGTTAATGGGTTTTATATTTGGTTTGGACAGTGATAAGGCTTGAGGTCAGGCTTGCAGGAGCAATTTCCGTAGACTAACACTCCCAAGCTGTGTCTTTAAGGATCATGAAAAAAGATTGTAAAAATAAAATACCCACTGTGAAGAAACGTGGATGTGTGTTCTCAGAGCTCACCACCAAGACACAGGCTTACCACCTACAGACACTATTCATACAGTCCAGGAGCCCAAGTTCAGTATTCAACAAGAAGTCTACATGAAGGAGCAGGAGTGGAGCAAAGGATGAACCTTTACCATTTCATTACATCTCTGGATATCCATCCTAATCCTTTTAGTCTCCTTCAGGTTTAGTCACCTGCTTTCTATACTTGCTGTTTACATGATGTCAGAGAATTCCTTCCATTTATAGTGTCTCATGAGATGAAATCCAAAAGCTTCATCCTTACTTATCACCCAGTCATCCCAGTCCTTTTTGCTTGATCACTGTAGTCCTCAGATAACTTTCCTGCTCACATACTTACTCTGTCAAATATAGGTGCCTCTGTCTGCCTGGCTTTAGTAAACACTGTTTTTCTTCAAAGCTTCCACCAGATAAACACCTTCAAACCATGAAATTATTCCTAGATCAAATATATTGTACAAGCTCCCCTGGCTTCCTGCACTAACTTGGAACTCACATTCGTCTCTGTGGTCCATCACCTTGCCATTCTCTGTCTCCCTGAACCATTTTTTTACCCCAATTTATTTTGTCTGTAGATATTCCTGTCACCATCACAACAACAATATATCCATGTGCACTGCTTTCTCATCTTCCTATTTACTGAAATCTGCTTTAACTACCTGGTAAGGAGTGTAAAACTGTGTTACATATCAACACATATCAAGGACACAATTACAGGCCTCACTTTGAGGCAGGGAAATGGCATGAGATCAGGTATGGAGACCCTAAACCCATGCACTTCCCATCTGATCAGTGACGGTAGCGGAGGAGCAGCTCTGGCTCAAAGAATCTTCCCAATGCTAAAGAAGGGCCAAGATCAGGCAGACTACTTGCTGGTAGATGGGTGTAGCAATGACTCAGATTCACCCGTGCCCAGTCCACCCAGACAACATGAAAGAATGAGCATGCATCTGCATGTAGACACCATGTTCATTCTGGTTCTCCTCCTCCAACAAGCTGGAGCAACTGCATCATAAAAGGTACAGTTTTAAAATGGCAGAGGTTGAGCAGAAGATATTGAACTAAACCCTTCCCCAGTTTCAGAGCTGATCTTCGTGGGTGGGTGATTCTGTCTGGTTTTCTGCACTTTTGTCCTCAGATAATTCAGTCTACACCTGCATTAGACCAAACCAAATGTGCCCAGCAGCTTTCCTGGGCACAGATGCCAACTGTCATGGAAGGACCTACGTCTGTGCTTGCAAACAATCACATCCATTGACACAAGATGGCTGCATGCAAATCAGAGTGCTAGTTAGGACAGGTAAAGTTCATACCTGAGTGCTTGCAGGACTTTGCTAGTGCAGGCGGTCACACTCCAGCACCCAGGAATGCTCCCAGACATGTGGGTTTACCGCAACAGACACATCCTTTTTGTCAAACCCAGGAGGATCAAGGACCTCATTTGTCACCTTGACTCAATTCAGAAGAGCTCTAGCTTGTGTGGAAGGGTAAGATACACCTTATTTTGTTGGTTTGTGAACGTCCATTTAGAAGTAAACATGTAGCAGGGGAGGTAAAATTTGATGCACAGTCCATCACCCTGACCTTTGCAGGAAATAAAGCTCGGCTTTAGAGCTCATCAACCACAACTCACGGCCTGATTTACTGCTGGTTTACCCTAATAGTATGCTAATGCAACTCCATTGATTTCTGTAGATTTACAGTAGTATCACATTGGAGCCACATGATAATAAACATAGTGCTCAGTTTGATGAAGGAACTGTGTGACAGAAAGCTTGCCTTTGTTTGCCTTGATCAGCTGGCCTAATGAAAGCTACTACTTCTCCATGAAGGACTGAGGCCATCAGTCCAAGCATGTTGTTAGTTAAAAATAATGGTAAATGACCTTCTTGTACTGGCCTCTGAATTGAAAGGTATTTGTGAATTACTGCTACTAGGCATTTCAAGAGAAAAAATAAGTAATTAAAATCAATTTATCAAATCCCCCTAAGCAGCATAAATGAAGTAAGATTTGTGAATGAACGGTCCAATGCTCAGCATATCTGTAACCAGTTGGGATGATCATGACAATATTTGTTTGTATTTTTCTAGTTTATGTGGAGAACAGTGAAAGTTGGCTGAAATTCTTACACTGACACTTATTTGTCTATTTGTTTTTTTTTATTTATGCACTAAACACAAAAGTTTTCCTTTGGACTTCTTATTCTCTGACTTCTGTTACATGCTGCAGAAGGGAAAACATTAACCCCTTGACACCTGCTATACTAGCTTGTCATAAAGTTGCTTAAAACACTTCAAAGAAAGGCTGTCATGTAGAAAACAAACACAGGAAAACTCAGAGTGAAAAGATGTAACGACAACACTGTTACAAAGCAAAGTTTAGAAAGCAGAGTTTATTCTGAAGCAGAAAAACACATACATGTGAATTTGACCATACAACCTATCCACACTCTAGGAATAAGAAGCACAAAGTTTCTTGTGGAAAAAAACAAGAAACCCACTGGATGTCCTCAGCTGGAAATCTGTATTCATTAATTTTCTAGCATTGGACTCTCAGTGGGATAAAGAAATGGGTCTCATTTCTCACAGGACAAGCCACAGTGATGTGTGACATAAATACGTAATTCCAAAGGGAAGAGGACAATAACTCTTTTATTGCTGGCAACACAAGCAGAAAAATGTCCAGGAAGGGAAACCTCTGACATCGTTGACAAGGGGAGTACCTAGCACTCTGGAGTTGTGCTACCTCCTGAACATACTCTCAAAATCTGACAAAATACATAGATAGCTTATTCCCAAAGGGATGCGAATTGTCCTGATTCCTGCAGCTTGCACTGCTATCTGATTCTCAAATAGAAGGAAAACACATCTAGCTGATTCTTTGTACCTTACACTTTTTCCAGAAGCCTACTTGGGCCTGAATGTCTGGTATCTAAGACCTGCACTGATTAATTTCCACCACAAGGTCCTATGTAGACCTTCTTTCAGGATGACTCCTGACAAAACAAAGCCATGTATTCAACCACTATCGAAAGAAGGTCATAACATCCTGTTGTGTTGCAGAGGTAGTCACGTTGGCTGCTTGCAGACAAAAAGGGGTATGAGCTGGAACTGCAATACAAGAAGCTGTTTTAATTCAGCTAATATTGTCACAGAAGCACTGAATTGCAGGTTGGTTGGTGTTCATAAAACAGATTGAGAACTGACATGAATTCATTATTGAGGAAAAAAAGTAATGTTTTCCTAACTCTGCTTCTGTCAGCTCAGGCTTTACCAGTTGGCAAGACTGGTGAGATATAGGCAAAGCCACACAACTCCGAGAAGCAGGGTAGAAGTCAGGGAACAGAGCAGGAGGCAGAGGTTCAGCAACGGACTGTGGAGGTTAAAACAGTATAACTCTGCTGTAGATGAGCATTAATTAGATTCCTATCCTAGCTCCCAGTTGGCTTTAGGACTTGTTGCAAATGACCTTATTATTTGCCTTTCACCCAAGGAGTTCATATGGTGCCTGTGGAATATTTAGTTCCAGATAAAGAAGATGGTTAGTCCTCTAATACACATACATGCTCTCGGTGCATGCCCAAAGGTTTTTCGGTCTGCCAGACCATGAAGAGGAAGCCAAAACATATGGAGGCTGGCTTCACATTACAAGAACCTTCTGCCAAGAGTATCAGACTTTCAGACCACAACAGCAGAGTGTTGTCAGTCCCCAGCAGACAGACACAATTCCCTCACCTAACTGGGTCCATTGCTTGCTGCTCTCCAGCATCATAAGCCACTTGCATCAGCCCCCAAATCTAATCCTGCAAATTCCACTGCAAGATAAATATTTTGCAGACAGTAAGATGGGGAGTTACTAGCTCCTCAAGTGAAATGAACCCTGTATCTCTCCCCTCTGGGACAAGAGTAGGAGCACGGAAACTGCCAGCAGAGCTACCCACACCCCCTTTCTCAGGCTCAAAGGAGGGAGTTGGCTTGTGATGAGCACAGCAGAATGGCTGCAGGAATTGCAGGCTGCACTTCTGTGATGGGTTTAACCCAGGACAGCTTCCCTTTTCTTATTCATCCTGGGGAGCTGGGAGAGGGGCAGTGGTGACCCTCAGGGTTGAGGGAGCAGAAGGATTAGGGACAGGAGGCCTTCAGTGTAGGAAGCATGAGTTCTGCACAGCTATGAATCCAGTGCTGACAGCTAGCATGGCAGACCTGTCACGTTCACCACCCTGCCTTTAATTACCTCACTATAAGCATCTTTTCTACAAAAAGCTCTTTCACACCTTCTACAAATGTGTTACAGTAAACAAACTCCCACTGTGGCTAAGAAAACTTCACCAGTGTAAGAAACCTCAAGCAGGTTTTCTTAAGCTGATAAGTGCTAAAAGGTTGTGCTGGCTTGTTAAAATGTATGTGGATAAGGAATTTGTGACCTGCTCCCACCTCTCACTAGACCTATCCTGTCTTTCCATAGGTTTTTCTCAATTATCTTGGGAAATGTCAGTTTTACTTCCTTCAAAGTGAAACATCTTCACCAGGATTTCCTCTGCAATGCGTCGAAGTCATCCTTTATGTTCTCCTTACAGCCTCTGTAAAACTGAAGGAAGAATTAAACAAGATCATGTTTTGGCATATGCTGAGGTTGGGTAGGTACAATGGCATATCCATTGGATAACCCAAATTCCGTTGCTCCTTTGGTTAATTTCCAGGCACCTAGAGTAAGACAGTTGAGAATGTGAAAACAATTGGGATTTTAACACGTTTTACACTGAAAATTTTCATCGTATGAAATTGTATCTTAAAACATGTCATGGATTAAGCAGAAGAGAGTTAATTTTTTTTCCCTTCTCTTCACAAATAGTTAGCAAGAAGCTATGTTTTGGATTCCTGCTCAGGAGAAAGCTGATAAGAAGGAACGTTTATAGTTACTGCCAGGATACTTTCAAGGACAAATACATTCAGCCTCTCTCCCCTCCACAGACAGAGGGGGGTGAGGGGGGCTGGAGAGACAGTCCGGCTTCTAGCTTGGGATTTGCTTTTAGGTTAAGATTGAGAAGCAGACTGACCAATTATTCCATCCCATGCACGTCATACCCAGTATATAGGTGAGGACCTTTCTGGGAGATCGCTCTCTTTCACTTCCCTTGGGCTCCAGATCATCTCGCTTCGGGTGCCTACATTCACTCTCCCAAGGCCTTTCCTCCCCACAGACACCATTAGCTCTCAGAGCCCGGGATGCTCATCATCTCCGTTCCGTGAGTTTTGGGATCCTCCCTCTCCAGGGGAATCATTAGCTGTTTTTTTCCCCTGCTTCGGTCAGCTCTTGGCCTGGGACACTTGGGCTGTTATCTCCGTTCCATGAGTGCCTCCAGGAGCGGCGCACCACCCCCCCCCCCCCCCCTTTTTTGGGGGAATCGTGAGTATGGTTTCTGGGGATCTTTAGCTGGCAACAGGCTGAGCCTTTTGGGGGAGGGTCATTGGCTGGGAGTGGGCTGGGCTTTTGGTCATCAGGTGGAGAGGGGCAGTATCACTGTGTATCACATTGCGTATTTGTATATAGTATTATTTCCAATATTATTGTAGTTTAGTTATTAAATTGTCCTTATCTCAACCCACGAGTCCTCTTTGCCATTTACCTCTTTAATTCTCTCCCCTATGATTGGGTGGGGGCAGGGTCTGTGTGAGTGGGTGTGTGTAGTTTGGCCCCTAGCCAAGGGCCAACCCGCCACAAAACAGTAGCATGCCATAAAGTACAATACGTGCCCCCTGCCACTAAGCAAAAAAAAGTCTATGAAAACCTATATGTTTCCAGCAACTCAAGTGCTGGGAGCTCTTGGCCCCAGTGCAAGCACCATGTACTTTGCTTCGCCGCCTGCTCTCCAGGGTATTTCTGATTGTTAATGCTCAGTGGGACTCAGATCATGAAGTGAGCTGAAGGAAGGGTCAGAGCATCAAGGTATATATATTTACCAAAAAGTTGTAGAGAAAAAGTTGCCATAAGAAAATACCTCATCCTTGCAGCTGGAGCAGAAAACCAGAAAAAGTTTCTCAAAACCCCAAGAAAGTCCTTTACTACATAGACAGCTTAGGCTGATGCTGGTTTGAAAAGGGATAAAGGGCTAGGTGAAGACACGCATGCAGAAACACCACTTGCACCAAATAATTGTTGTGTCACCTCTACACTGCAGAGAATATTTGCACTGGAGGCAGGACCACCATGTCAGGTCCACACACATCGCTCCTACCAGTGGTGCTTGTACCGGTAAATGAAGGACCTGGGGGTTTGATATGTTAATTTCTCAGACCTATGTAGCAGCAGAAGTCTCATGAGAGAGACAGTCATTACTTTGTGAAAGCTGATAGCAAATATAGAATGCTAGTGGCTGGCACAATGGATGCTGACCAAGGTATTCTTTAGAGCCAGTGCCTGGCTTTCTCCAACAAACTGTCAGGCTAAGGGCAACATACATAAAATCGCTGCATCTAAAAGGAGGGTGTAAGCCTCCAGAAACAGAAAGTAGGACCACTCTTCTGAAGATTTTAGCAGTCCTCTCTGGGAGCAATCCTAATACAAAACCACTCACCAGTACAAAGAAAAAGACCTGCTTGCTTTACACTTGAAAAGACACCTTCATTTATTAGAGTGGAGCAGAAAAGATAGAAGGTGTTGAAGAAGAAAACAAATCTTTACTGCATTTAAGGACACTGGGGAACACTGGGGTTTTGGTAGTGTTCTGGGTCTTCAAAAGCAGGTGTAAGGAAAAAAGAACACAGCATTTGTTTCAGCTAGAGATGGAGTGCAGATTACTTATTTTTCAAGGAAGACAAAAAATATTAAAAACGAGCAGAAAAAGGTAAAGAACAAAGACTTATTTGGCAGACTCAAATCCACAAAAGAACAGAGATAGTAGCTGATGAGTCATGAGGACAGGAAAAGGATCTAGCAAACCCTGTTTGTGTGAAGGCTAAGTCTGAGATGCTTCTAAGGATGGTGACAGCAATAACTGGATGACCTAACAGACTATCACCAACACGTCAGGGAAGAGCTGGTGACTTGACTGTCTCCCTGGCTTCCAGTGTTACGTAGATGCAGGATGTGTGCAGGAAGTGGGAAGAGTTCTGCTGAGGGAATGATCAGATGCCACCATGATTGCCTTGGAGTAGATGTCTGCAGATGTTTTAGGTCTGTCCCTGTCTGAGATGTGTTTCAACGGGTCTAAGAGCAGGTAAGTTTTCAAACTCTCACCTAGCAATCAGAGGCATGAACCCAACCTGAATAAGGTCCTGTACAGCTAACCTATTAGGCATCACACATGCACTTTCACAATCCTCTCAGACACTGTAGACTTGAAAAAAAATCAGCAGCTAGACAAAGTGTGGCTTCATCTGGAGATACGGCTTCATGGTCCTTTCCATCCTATAGCTTAAGTTTAATTGTGAAACCATTAGAGGATCACATTAGCCTTTACAAGGAAAATTGCACTATTAGCATACTACCTGATGAAGATATCTTCACTGAAACAATTATAATCATCACTTTTGTAACTGCAGAGGGGGACAAGCCATGTTTAATATGTCACCTAGCTGTAATTAGGTCCATGGAGGCTGTAGTGTTTAACTGAGCCCTGTGACTGATGGCCTTGTCATCACTGGTGGCATGGTTTAATTGTTCGGTGATGGCATATTTGACTACAACAACTGACCATGATTCATTCCTGCCTTTACTACCTAAGAGAAAAAAATCTTATTTTTGTGTTAACTAATGGTTCTTCCTCAAGTGGAGACCAACAGGATACATAGAGCACAAAGCAGTCCTGAGGAGGACTTGGGGTTGTTGGTTGATGAGAAGCTGAACATGGCGCAGCAATATGCGCTTGCAGCCCAGAAGGACAACTGTCCTGGGCCGCATCTAAAGAAGGGTAGCCTGCAGGTTGAGGGAGGTGATTCTCTCCCTCTGCTCCATCCTCCTGAGACCCCACCTGGAGTACTACATCCAGCTCTGGAGTCTTCAGTACAGGAAGGACAGAGACCTGTTGGAGTGAGTCTGGAGGAGGGCCATGAAAATGATTAGAGGCCTGGAGCACCTCTCATATGAGGACAGGCTGACTGAGCTGGGGTTGCTCAGCCTAAAGAAGAGAAGGCTCTGGGGAGACCTTCCAGTACCTGAAGGCAGCCTATGAGAAAGATCGAGAGGGACTCTTTACAATGGCATGTAGTGATAGGACAAGGGGGTAATGGTTATAAGCTGAAAGAGGGTAGATTTAAATTAGATATTAGGATGAAATTCTTTACTGTCAGGTTGGTGAAGCACCAGAACAGGTTGCCCAGAGATGTTGTGGATGCCCCAGCCCTGGAGGTGTTCAAGGCCAGGCTGGATGAGGTTTTGAGCAACCTGATCTAGTGGAGGGTGTCCCTGCCCATGGCAGGAGGGTTGGAACTAGATGATCCTTAAGATCCCTTCCAACTCAAACCATTCTTTGATTCTGTAATTCTATAAAACATTTCACAGTGAAACTTCAGCAGGTTACTGACTAGAATGAGTCCTCCATTTCCATTTATTCCTTAATTTCCTCGATCTTTCTAGCATTAAGTGGTTACAACTGCGTCATGCGGGTCCAGACTACAGCAATGCTCCTGGAGGTG
>WKFP01015461.1:1199313-1218537 GCA_011057875.1 Pterocles orientalis
TCAGAAGGCTACAATGAGTTAACCGGGTACGCTGCTCATGGGGCAGCATTCCAGTTTGTACACACAGATGGGAGGATGGTGCCACTGCTGGGTAAACAAGAAGTTCCTGTTCTGCATCAGCCTGCCGATGTGCCACTTGTGAAAGGGCATCTGCAGGCTGATCGTTACCAGTTTACTGCATGGCTGTTTCCACCATTCCATCAGCACTGCTTGTATACACAGGGTAAAGGCACTGCCTTCGGCCAGCCTCCTCTGCTCCTTCAGACCCGGGTAAGCAGGAAACCTACATATTTATCACTCAGGCACTTTGGTGAGAGGGGAAAATATTGCACATAGCCATAAAAATAGTCATATCTCCTACCCAACAACAGCACTATTTCAGTATGATAGATGGCTTAAACCAAATAAAGTCATGTTCAGAGATGAACCTCAACCTTCAAGGCTCTTTATTAGATATGTAAGGCTTGATCCAACAGGGCTCTTAAGCAGCTGTTTAAACATGCACGTAGTCTTAATGAGGTCAACAACACTCCTGATGTACTTTAAGTGCTCTTTGGTGGACCCATGCCTGTACAATGACTGGGCTCTGTTGCCCTTAACAATGGAGGCATTTAATGGGCCACCTGCAGACACAGGTGCCACACAGTGGAATTTGTCACCATTTCTGTCACCCAGAAGGAAATGGATGTGTGCTGTGGACCAGATTCAAATAGCACTGGATTTCCATTAGCTTCAGTGGAGCTACTTCCACTACGAATATTAAGACCAGGATCAGAGTTGTGCCTCTTCCCAAAAGTTAAAGTGAGTTTAGTTATTGTTCATATATTATTCACATATTCAGCCATTAAATTAACTTAACAGGCAAAACCAGTGTATTGTTCAAATTGGCCTACTTTATTATCATCGTAGAATTGTAGAATCACAGAATGGTTTGGGTTGGAAGGGATCTTGAAGATCATCTTGTTCTAACCCCCCTGCCAGGGCCAGGGACACCTCCCACTAGACTAGGTTGCTCAAAGCCTCATCCAGCCTGGCCTTGAACATGGGCAACCTGTTCCAGTGTCTCACCACCCTTGCAGGAAAAAATTTCTTCCTAATATCTAATCTAAATCTGCCCTCTTTCAGCTTAAAACCATTACTCCTCGCCCTGTCAATACACTCTCTGATAAAGAGTACCTCCCCAGCTTTCCTGTAGGCCCCTTGAAGTACTGGAAGGCTGCTATAAGGTCTCTCCAGAGCCTTTTCTTCTCCAGGCTGAACAAGCCCAACTCTCTCAGCCTGTCCTCATATGGGAGGTGCTCCAGCCCTCTGATAATTTTTGTGGCCCTCCTCTGGTCTCACTCCGACAGGTTCATGTCCTTCCTGTGCTGAGGACTCCAGAGCTGGATATGGTACTCCAGGTGAGGTCTCACAAGAGTGGTTATGTTTCCCCTTTTCCATGCAATGAGAACTTCACCAGGCTGCTATGACTTCTCAAGTATGATAGACCGTAGCTTAGTGACTTCATTCACCGGTTCCCTCAGGACCTGTGGATGCATCTCATCAGGTCTCATGGACTTGTGCACCTTCAGATTCCTTAGATGGTCTCAAAACTGATCTTCTCCTACAGCAGGAGGTTCTTCAGTCTCCCACTAGTAGTAGATTGTGTGACTTATGCTGTGCATATGGTAACAATATACTTTTTGCTAGGTTATGATTCTCAGTGTAAAACCTCATACAGCCAACAGACATTCACAATGCAGAGCTGCTATAGCTGGTTTTATTGTATATATGAAATTCCAGGTCCACATCTGACTAATGTAGCAACTAGTATTTTCAGCCTGCATGGGTTGCCCAGCAGTGATGTTCCAAAGCATTTTCCCTGCTACTGGTCTACGCCAGTTCATTACCCTTTTTATTCTTCCTTCTCTTATCAGTGAGAACAGAGGCAGGCTTGTATTTACACAACTTAATTTGCCATCTCAGCTGGGGAGAGATTGAGCTCAAGATGAAGACCATGCCTGTGACAGTGTCTGTAACGCAGACATTTTTAAGATTTTTTAAGTTCCATCTGCAGTCGGAGGAAATCCAGCCAGTGCAGGCTCCTGGAGTCCAGTGACCCAGCCAACCCACCAGCTGAGGCCTGCTTCAGACCAAGTAAAAGCTCTCTCTTGGCTCTATTTACTATCAACGGGATCTTCATGGCTCAGTTCAGTTGCTTAATCATGGTCATTTGATGCCATTTGAGATGGCGGAGCATGTCCCTGCTTTGGCTTTCAGCTACTGCTTCAGGAGAGTGCCATGTGCCATGCCTGCAAATCCCTAGGGATGTCTGAAATCCCCTAGGAAGCTCACTGCTATTTCTCTAGAAGAGATGCTGTGTGTCAAGGATCAGAAAATGATCTCACAAGAGAGAGCTGCCTGGTGTGACACAACTGCCACTGATATTAACACAAGTAAGAGTGACATTTGCTTTGAAAACAAAAATCCTATACCAAAGAGCTCCATTGCTTCTGTGACCTACTGGTCAAGCTCTGGTTTTAAACCTTGTGAATTCACTAATTTATTTTTAACAAAGAGTAGTGGCCAGACAGTTGAAAGAAGCAGTACATTCAAAGTGAGTCTTTCACAATATCCAAATGAACTCTGTTTTAATTATATTGATGAGACTATTTCCTCCAGACCAGCAAGATTCTGAGATTTTCAGCAACACAGAAACAGAACAGACTATGCAATTTGTTTATCTGATATATGCAAGCTAATGTAACTAGGATTTTAAACAGCAATTTATTGATAATCACCTATCTGTGAGTACCATAGAGTCTCACAAGAATGTGGCATACTTCTGCAGACACAAGTGGTCCAACAGTTAAGGCAATCTGAAATAAGAGAGAATACAAACACAAGTATTATTTCACATTATTTTTGCAAAGCAATATAGAAGACACTGAATTAACAGTAAGGTCATCACTTCTGTACATGATGCAGTCACCATCATTTCTCTACGTGATGCAATCACTGTCCAATGTTCTGTTCCTGGATGTATGCTTGACCTCTAAAATGCATTTTGATTTGCTGTATCTCGGTCTTTTCGGTAGAAAATGGTCACTCTGATGCTATGAACAAGAATCGCTATATGAATTAAGCTAATAATCTGTTATCTCTAATTCTGCTTACATCCAGTGAGGTTTGTTGGCATGGCAGACTTGTGTGGGTCAGGAAGGCATTCTGTTTTCCTGCACAGTCCTGGAATGCTAGTTTGCAGAGGTGGGTGTGTGGGTTCGCAATTATGGTTCTGTTGACTCTAATCCATCCAAGAGAAGATGTCATGATTTGTATGTAGCTCTGAAAAGAGTCTTTCTCAGGCTTGCTACCATCTGGGTGCAGAGTCATTCCTCGGACAGAGCCGACCATGTCAGCTGCAGGGAACACTAACCAGCATAAGTTTTATGAGAAGGAAGCACAAATGGGTGGGTTACTAGTATCAAGACAAGGAGGCTGGCTATATAACCTGAGAAGCTACTGATGATACGTGAGGAGATAGCTGGATGTTCCGATGCCTGGTCAAGGTGAAGACAGGTAAGAAGGTGGGCACCTTCTCACATGAAACTAAAACCGAGGCAAAACTGATGTCTGCTTAGATTTGATTACCAGCATGAATCTCAGGTTGGGTTCACCAAAGTTCTGGGATGTGAGCCGAGTATTGAATGAAATGACCGCTCAGATTTCTGGCAGTTCCAAGTTACATTTAAAGTCAATGTAGGTTGTAGCGCTGAGGATCTATGGGTGCAGAAAGGAAGGTTATGAACTGAAGTGGTTTTAATCAGAAACCAGACTAAACTAAGATCTGGAAAAGGGCTGCTTTCTGCTCTGTTTGGTTATATGAAGAACAAAATGGTGTCAAACCCACTGGTTGCAAAATGAAAAAAGATTTGCTAGTAAAACAGCTTAAAAGTGGAGACCTGCATGATTTTCCTTTGCCTTTCCACAGATTTTGGATATGTGTTCAAGCCTTTGTTAGCATATACTGAAAAACGAAGGGGAATTCTGAGTTGGGTTTTTTTGTGTGCATTGTTACGTTGACATTTGTTTGGCTGGTACCCACTTTCCAAATTTGGAAATTGCATCAACATTTGCATTTTTCATTCTTGTCTCAAGCCATTTTGTTTTTAAACTCAGGTTTGCTTTCAAAGCCAGGGCTTGAGATTTCTAATCCTATGTGTTTTTCAAACCTATTTTTTTTTTTCTATGATGGAGTGGATTTCACTTGTTATTTTCTCTGATTACAAGAAGAAAAATATGTAATTTTAACACACTCTGCCTAACCACATGTACCTAGGCAGAGAAGGGCCCAGAAAAGACCATGTGGGTCTAGCTCCATCAGGACTAAAGACACCAGGAGTGCACATATGGGAGGTAGTCTGCCAGGTGTGCTTCATGCTGTGTCTTACCCTATTTAGTTATGTGCCAGTTCTTATGTCAACATCTGTCTCTATGTTGACATCTATGACTCTAGGAGCTGAATAAGCAAATTGAGTCAGCCATGTCCCCCTACAGACATGAGCGTGAATCCACCTTTTCACTGTATCCTTCTGCATGACATGGTATCATCAGCACAAGAGGGATGATAACTGTGTCAGGGCACTGCTGGTCCCTTTTCCTCTATAGCCTGTGCTCCAAGGCTCTTCCACCTTACACTGCCAAAGCTCCTCATGCCATCCCAGCAGCCTGCAAGATGATGCATGGTGGCAGCGTTATTCCTCTCAGGGGAGCTGGAAAACAGGGCTAATGTCTTTTTCCCTGGCTGTTGCAATGTCTACCCACGTTGGCAATACGTTGGGCACGTGCTAAGCAGCCATGCTGGAACTGAACCAGCTCTGCAACTGTTGGGCTTCAGAAAGCACTGCTAACCTCTGAAAGGCAGCATCTGTGGTGATGTAGTATCATCAGAGGGAAACACAATAGGATGTTAGCCAAATCCCTCTATACCTGTGACCTCAGAAGGCTTTTGGAGGAATGTATAGAACCCAATGCCTGCTGCTTGTGGATAGAGCTCATCACCTTTCATGTAGATTGCAATAGAAGGGTTTACATTTGATGCCCACATTTTGGGAACACAAGAACTCTGCTGATTCTGCAGCAGTGCAGGTTTCAGTGGGGCTTAGCTGAACTCATGTCACATGTCACTGTCAGACCATGCTTCTGCATGTCACTAGAAATGGCCTCCAGGGAACTACTGTCTATGCAGTGGAGATCTACCTCATCAGCATGGGTTGCTTCTCTGCTTTTCTTAACTGAACTGTGCAGAGCATCTGCTGCAGTGTGGCATGGTCATATGGCTGGAATACTGCTTATTTATGCTTTTAGATCACTAGATGGCACTCGGGTCAGTATCTACAGCTGACCTCACCAGGAAAAGGACTTTATAACATCACTACAAACTCTGCAGAGCTGATATTGACATGAAGGATACAGGATGTTTCTGCTCTGGACCTCATCTGGACATCCACCAACAAGCCAATCCACAGATTGCTCTTGCTGTCCTTCCCATCCTGTTTAGCCCAAAAACACCTTCCCTTTCTCCCAGAGCTGTATGAGTGGAAGCTGTACATTGCTTGGCTCCACTTACCTTGTGGTTTTTATTTGAACAGAAGTCTGTCTTGGTCCTTTCATATAAGCCAGCCTACCTTTCCCTGAACTGTGGGAACAGCTCCAGTGAGCTGCAGGAATATTGTGTGCTTCTCCCCAGAGCAGAGATCTCTGTAATGTTGCTTTGTGGTGTCATACCATAGCTACACTTGAAGTCACGAAACTTGCTGGAAAGCAGAAATAGGCATGTAACAAGAATGAGTCCAACTCATGTTGTGCCACATCCCACCTCACCTTTCTCTCACCTGTGAGCTGCCCTTGCTGTAAGGCAGGTTGACTGGGAGAGCAGCCCCAGCATGCTATGTTCATTTGGGTTTGCCATGTCATACTTTACCCAGGTCTCAGTGACGGTGATAACACAGCGTGAAGTTTGTGGGCTATGACTAACTGCTCTTAAAGAATAGTTCCTGCTCTGGCCTCTGCCCAGCCACATGTCAGCACCCCTGTCTGCCTGATGTGCCTGCTGGTGTGCTAGCACGGTGTTCTCCATGCCTGCAACCCTATTTCCATACACATAGGACCAAGAAGTTTCTCCAGTGCTAGACCTTGGCAGTCAGACCCTCCCCCTCAGAACACCAGCCAGCAAGTCTTAATCTTCAGCTAATATCCCTTTGCCCTGCAGCCTGACAGTCCTGGTAACCCAGGGGCTTTTCTCCCATGCCCATAAAGCCAGGGTTGGCTGTAATTCATGCAACACTGTTCCAGTTTCTTTCTCTGATTCCTGTTTTCTCTAGGGGCTGCTCACTAGATATAGGTTTGCTTTAGCAAAGATAGAATAAGGTGTAAATTTTCCACCTTCTTTCTGAGCCGCTCTTGCCTTTCCATACCTTTTAATACTTTTCTGGCATTTCTGCATTTACCTAGCTCTTACTTTTGCAAAACCCATCCACCTTCAACCTTAAATTGTTTCCCCTTCTCTTATAGCTCACTTTCTCAATTAATTTTTTGGCTTTTCTAATTAATCTCCCTGCAGTGCTGAGATACTTGTAAAATCAGAGGGAGAAAGGATTTTGTAGGACCCACAAATTGTTTGAAAGCTAACAACCTTGCTAAAGCAGACTTAAGAGATGTTAGGTGCAGGCTTGCTCTGTGTGCAAACCTTGACTCAGCACATATGCAAAAAGGCTGCAAAAATAGATTGCACTTTCCTAATTCACATGTGATGCTTGTGCCATATTTCTGTGCTGCACTTTCCAAAAATAGCATTCAGACGTGATTGGTTGGTCTAAATCTGTGAGTACTTAACTGCACGCTTTTTCAACACAGGCATCAAAGCACTGGGCTCCACAGCATTTTCATAGAGGGATTTTTCTCATGGGCACCTCCCTCTCTATTCACAAAAATAACAGTTATGTCCCCTTCCCTGTGCAATTGCTTAACATCCCTGTGGCAACTGCATAAAACCCTCACGTGGAGAAGTGAGATTAGGTGTCAGCTGAAATGTATTTTTAGCTTCATTCTGTGCTCTCTAGTGGCTGGAAGCAAAGAGGTAACCCATTATCTGAAAGCTAATCAACTCCCCTGAAAACACCAGCAAGGGTTCTGCAAAGCAGTAACCCAGAAACTACAGTCTGGCAAGCAGAGGTTGTTTTCGCATGGATCTGAACAAAGAGCTTGCTTAGAAACTGAATGAAAGATTTCTCTTCTGTACTTCAGAGGAGCAAGCGAGTTTCTGGGCTGTGTGCAGATGTCTGCCGAAGAGAGACTGGAAACTGGGACTGAATGGGCAGAGAGCTGGTCTTGTCACAGGGATAATTTCTTTGTCGAATAAAGCAACTAGGGAGCTGGTGAGCGCTATACCAGTGCCATCTCTTAAGGATAGCCCAAAATCCACCCCTGAAGTGTTAACATGTTTGCATGGTCCAGCAAGAGAATGTGAAACTCCAAGGCATTACAGATCAAGGGATGCCTCACAGGTTTCCACCCATTCTTCCAATGTATCTCTGATACACGTGTGCTATACTACAGGAACAAGAGCAGTACGTAGGAAGATGCTATACCCAGTGTAGTGACACTGCGAATTTGTTTTAAAGACTCGTGGTGCTAAAACAAAAATGTCACAGACACATAGCAAAAGCATATAAAATCATTATGCCCATCTGAGTGCACCCCAAAGTGTACAAGATAAACTCAACAAGTCAGAACAGATGCTAGCCTTGCCACAGCTACTGTAACCAACCACCTTGTGTGCTATCGATAATTTAGCAGAAACATGATAAATGTCCATACCTTGTTTCAGACCCATCTGGTCCTGCTGGATGACCCGATACTGCACCCATTCCCTATGAGTGGTCATTAATTGTGCAACCACAGCCTGAGGTGAAAAGGACAGAGATGATATATGAGTCATATCACTTAGCAGATACCAGATATGTTCTTCAAATGGCATACTGATAAGAAAAGATCTTCAGCAAAGTACACTTCATTATCTAAATCTCTTCCACCTCCCACTGGGCAGATAACACTGAGATATCCTCCAAGTCTGAGGAAAGGAATTTAACCTGCAGGGGATCCAGTGGCTTAAAAACAGCCTGGGTCAACCTCATTTGGGTTCAATACTGCAAGGTGCTAAGCACTTACTGACAGCATACCTCACCTCCCTTTCCCTTATCTAAATAGCCTACTACTACCACTACTTCACTTATCAAGTGCTGCTTTATACCTATTGAGCTCCAACAGCTTTTATTCCTAAATACACCCCCATGCAAATATGCTGGCATGACTCAGAGCTGGTACCATTGGTTTTCGTTTTTTTTTTTTTTTATGTGACAGGATATTTAAAGATAAAAGTTAATGCATTTACTCTAGAGGCAGAAAAAGAAGCGAAGGAGCTGGCAGTGCAAAACCTGTAACCTACTGGTATCTTTGCTGAGTCGTCACAAACTCTGACAAAGGGTCCTTCACATCTGCTTCAACACATGGTGGAGATGCTTAGCTCTTACAAATAGACACTTAAGAGGAAACTTCTTGGGGGGGTTACAGGTTGCTTTCTGTTCAGCCATCTTCACTGCAACACCAATGTCTAACATAGTATTGTTTCCTAGGAAAATGAAGAGGGAATTATTCCTATTCCAATCCCAACCCTTTGACTCCCACCAGACTTTGAGCCTCCTACAAACCACTACTTCAGAAAAGCAGTGCTACAAACTGCTGATACCCAGTTTGCAGTGAAGTACAGCAGCAACCTAGGACTGCTGACTGGGCATGCGTCATGAAGGGTATCTAAAAGGATATGTCCAAGATGGAGGCTCTGCACCATTTCAGCCCTATTCTCCTAGAGCAGGTTCATCTATTCATGAAACATCTCCAGCGTTCAGCAGTGCAGACTGAGCCAACAGCCCTGCTGAGCTGGCACAGACTGCGGGGTGGAGCAGAACAGAAGAGTTGGTATGTGACAGACAGGCTGTCTCCTCCTCTCCCTGGTCACCAAGTAGCACTGGGATGTTAGTATGCAGATGTGGGTGGGTATGTGGGTGTGCACTTGATTGCCATTCCCTCCAAGGAAAGACAGTTTATGCATAGCTCTGAATAAATTCCCTGCTAACCTCACATCCATCTGCTATGGCAGTTGTACCTTGAAAACCAGCCAACCAGCTCAGCTGCCAAGAGCATGAACCAGAACCAGTGGCTTCTCTGAGAGTCTGGGCTATGGTGCAGAGGGCTGGTGCCAAAATAATTTGAATTCAGGCAGGACTGAGGGTTTACATACCATGTCAGGCAGTTTTGTTGAGGGCTTTCAAATAACTGTTCTTTGCCCAGTGGGATTATAAGAAGAGTGTAAGGTATCTGTAATGAAATACACACCTAGGCAAAACTCCTCTGGTTTGGTTACAAAATTGAGTCTCAGTTTAGGTTCACAAAAGTTGACAGGTCTCCTGGTAAACTTGAAATGTGCCTTTCATGAACCAAGACTGAATGCTAGGCACTTTGGAGACTTCAAGCAACCTGGTGAAGTCAAATCATAAGTGAGAAGGCAACAAATAAATGGGCAGGTTCAAACAAGAGGAGATGACTCTCCACATGGGAAAGCTGAGCTGTGGGACTCATTGCTGTAGGATGTTGTGGATAGTAATAATTTACAAGGGTTCAGAAGGCAGCTGCACAAATTCATGGAAGAGAAATCCCTCTGAGGTTTGTAATTGAAATGAATACCACCAGCTTGTGAAGCTCCTGGATGTTTTGTGGTTCAGTGAAAGGACTCAGAGCAAAGACTGTGCAAGTAGTAGAGCCATTCTTGTGTACTGTGCATTACTTCCTTGCACAGCACCCATAGTGCATACCAGGGTTCAGATGTGCAAAAGTATTTATGATGTGAAATTTTACTGAAACAAGGAAGTTTAGGTTTCTAAAAATCCTTGCGATTCCCTCTGTTCACCACCTCCATGGAGACATTCCCTCAGTCTTCCCATGGCATTCACAGAAGAAGCTGATCAAGGAGGTGCTCTTCACGTGTCCATGAGTCACAGACTTGGTGCTCAATGGCACAACTGAGCTATTATAGCTCAAGAAACAACTGCACATGAGTTGAGGAGCAGGAATTGTCCTCTTGGGCAGTGTTGGCTGCAACAGGCAGTATAGAAGAGTCATTGGCTTAAGCATCCATGAAAGAGATTTGATATAGACATTGTCTCTCACATTTGTGAGGGGATCAGAGCATGACATGGGACAGATACTGTGTTAAACTGATGTGTGACAGCTTATGAAAGCACTGAGGCCAGCTTCCCTTGCTGGGAAATATTCCCCCCATATCAACTAGTTTGAATGACATCAGTGGAGCAGTGCTAGCTTACACCAGCAGTAGATCTGCTCCCACATCTTTACATAACTGTTCCTGACTTTTTCCTTCTTTTTTTTTTTTTTTTCCCCCATGGGTAGAAAGAAGCTGGGAATATCGTGGATTCATTTGAGAAATGCCACCAAAATTGATGATATCATGATGATTATTTCTAATATTTGATACTGTTCATATTTTAAACCCTTCAAACTTTTCCTGACATTTCTTTCAGAGCTGGGCTGTTTAACCCATTCCCAACAGAAAAGGCAAGTAAAAGAGCTTTATAACGACATTAAACATGCTACAAGACTCAGACCAAGCCTGATTTACAGTCACTCTAGATGATCTAATAATGTACAGATCAGGTTCATGCATCAGTGAGCAATTTGACAGTCAGACCAACAGTGCTTCAGAAAAGGGGAAAGTCACAAGACAGGCAAAAGGATGCTCTGTGGAAATAAGCCACTTCACAGTGAGGCTGTATTTGCAAAAGCATCTTTCACATTCAACAGTAATATTGTTCTGCTTTAAAATGATACCTAATGCAAATACTGGACACGTTTACTACAGGCACCGTGTTGACACCACCCTAGAGAAAATAACAATGGTTTGGCAGTCTGTGCAAGTCTTTTAAAAATAGACTGTGAAGCCCCTGAGAAAACCGCAAGCTCTAAAAATAGGACTAGAGCTGAGGGAGAGAAAAAACAAACAAACAAACAAAAAACATTTCCTGATGCTAAAGCTCAGGGCCAGCTACAAAACATGGGGTTCTTTTAAGGACATGCAATGAATTCATTGCAGTGCCCTGCAATGAACAAAAGCTTCCTCTCTTGATTCCCTCCTGTGCTGCACTGGTACTTCAGTGGAGGGACAAGAGAGAAAAAGGCAAAATAGTAACACATTCAAGCTGATGCAAGCTGGGGATTCCCTCCCTACCCCCACCCAGCCCTTGATAAAAGCATCTCACAGAAGTGGTGTGGATCTCTCTCTGCTTCTCCCATGGACCTCTCCCTCCACACACTCCCCTGCCTCTGTCCTCCAGTGAGAGTGCTCCTTCACACAAAAAGAGAGTTTGTGAGCACATCTTTGCTGCACTGACACAGAGATAGACCTCGAGAGGCTGAGAAAATCTTTGTAATAACCCAAATAATTTTAAGCAAGTGTCCCAGATGTTTGATTGTTTGTGATGCAGGAAGCTGGACATCACATTTTCAAATTTCATGCCCAAGCATTAGGATAAGGCATAAGGCTTCCACAGGATTTTAGACTCCCCCACCTTTTAGCCCACTGCAATGGCAAATTTTAGCAACATTCTGTCATATTTGTGAAATAAAACTGGAGCCCCCCGGTGGCCAAAACTGCACTGGTAACCTTGCTGGAGGCTAACCAGGGATGGTCTCCGTGTTAGCTGAGCTACTTTACCTTGGCATTGGCCAATGAACAGTATGGAAAGGGCTCAACAGCTGAGGTTAGTGGGTTATACCAAGGCAGGGAGCAGCCAGCACAGACAGACATATGGACTGTGGACTCCCACAGGTTAAAATCCTAGCACATCTGTCAAATCTGCAATTTGGCCCTAGATTGTCCCGGACAGATTTCATCCTCATCACTAGCTGAAAAGACACCAATGGAAAAGCAGGGCCGTTTAAAATGGCCATGTTCACTTGTTAGAAATAACCTGATCCATCTCTCACTTAGAGCATTGCAGGGAAGGAAAGACCTAGCCTGACTTCTTGGCAGAAAGGCAATAGAAAGGCAAGCCACTGGGGGTAAATCCCCCCAGAAAAGCCACTCTTTTACCTCAGAGAATAGTTATGAGCCTCCAGGGAATTATCTTTCTTAAAGTTAGCCACAAAATTCAGCCAAATGATGTTCCCATGATTTTGGCAGCTGCTTTACAAACAGCTCACTGTAAATGTTTATTCACTTGAGCACTTACCCAAATATACTTCTTTCTCAAGTACAGTGCAATATCTACCAAAGAGTAGACTCAGCAGAAGCTGAGCCTTGTGTGCGTGCCACTCCAGGTTGTGGGGTCTCCTATCGGTGGCTCCTGACAGTGCAACAGCAGTTCCTTAATGGAATTACCTTATTCCTGTGACCCTCCCTGCCCAGTGCTGTATGATGCAAAAGAAGGCAGGTTTGCTTGTCTAGGGTTTCCTTCCTTGAACTTTGATTTCCCTAGCTTTGATTTTTTTACCCAGAAATGAAAGGAAAGTGAGTTACCTCTAGATCCACAGCAGGGAAATGATGTGCAGTCTCCCAATCTCCCATGATCATTGGTTCCCTCCCCACGGGGTGGGCAGACTCTCAGCAGTGGATCCAGGCTGCTCTGGGGTGCTCCAGCTGAAGGGTGTCATGTCAGAGTCCTCCCTCACAGGCTGCTCCTCTGTAGGTCCACACAAACCTCAAACCTGCCCCAGCTCTCATCACTTGTGGTGGAAACACTACAGAGGAACAGGAAGCTTCACCAAGCCCAGAGCAAGTGCTCCTGGGGGAAACACCAGTTCTTTTCTCTATTTGTACTATCTGACCCTTCAGACTATGGGCAAGGTCAGGGTGGCTTTACCTCCTGGGCACATTAGAGTCACAGAGCTGTAGAATGGTTTGGGTTGGAAGGGACCTTAAAGATCATCTTAGTACCTACCCCCCTGACATGGGCAGGGAGACCTTTCACTAGACTACGTTGCTCAAAGCCCCATCCAGCCTGGCCTTGAACACCTCCAGGGATGGGGCATCCACAACACCTCTGGGCAACCTGTTCCAGTGTCTCACCACCCTCACAGGAAAAAAATGTCTTCCTAATATCTAATCTAAATCTACCCTCTTTCAGCTTAAAACCATTACCCCTCACCCTGTCAATACTTTCCCTGATAAAGAGTGCCACCCCATCTTTCCTGTAGGCCCCCCTTTAGGCACTGGAAGGTCTCCCTGGAGCCTTCTCTTCTCTAGGCTAAACAAGCCCAACTCTTTCAGTCTGTCCTCATATGGGAGGTGCTCCAGCCCTCTGATCATCTTTGTGGCCCTCCTCTGGTCTCACTCCAACAGCTCCATGTCTTTCCTGTGCTGAGGACTCCAGAGCTGGATGTGGTACTCCAGGTGGCATCTCACAAGAGGAAAGCAGAGGGGGAGAATCACCTCCCTCAACCTGCTGTCATGCTTCTTTTGATGCAGCCCATGATACGGTTGGCTTTCTGGGCTACAAGCACACATTGCTGGGTCATATTAAGCTTCTCATCAACCAACACTCCCAAGTCCTTCTCCTCAGGGCTGCTCTCGATCCATTCTCCTCCCAGCCTGTATTTGTGCTTGGGGTTGCCCCAACCCACATGCACGACCTTGCACTTAACCTTGTTGAAATTCAGGAGGTTTGCATGGGCCCACATCTCAAGCCTGTCAAGGTCCCTCTGGATGGCATCTCTTCCCTCCAGCGTGTCCACCACACCACACAGCTTGGTGTCATCAGCAAACTCGCTGAGGGTGCACTCAATCCCACTGTCCATGTTTCCCACAAAGATGTTAAGCAGCGTTGGTCCCAATACCAACTCCTGCGGAACACCACTTGGCACCGGTCTTGACTTGGACATTGAGGCATTGACCACAACTCTTTGAGTGCAACCATCCAGCCAGTTCCTTATCCACCGAGTGGTCCTTCCATCGAATTTATGTCTCTCCAATTTAGAGACAAGGATGTTGTGCAGGACAGTGTCAAAGGCTTTGCAGAAAGGCTTTGACAGTTGCCCTTCCCTTATCTACCAATGCTGTCGCCCTGTCGTAGAAGGCCACTAAGTTTGCCAGACAAGATTTGCTCTTAGTGAAGCCATGTTGGCTGTCACCAGTCACCTCCTATTTTCCATGTGCCTCAGCATAGTTTCCAGGAGGATCTGCTCCATTATCTTGTCACACACAGAGGTGAGACTGACTCCAGTCAGTAGAAACTTCACCAGAGTGCCGTGACCTCTCAAATATGATGGACAGTGACTTTCCAACTTCATCTGCCAGTTCCCTCAGGACCCACAGATGCATCTCATCAGGTCCCATGGACTTGTGCACCTTCAGTTTCCTTAGATGGTCTCGACCCTGCTCTTCTGCTACAGTGGGTGGTTCATTCTCCCAGTGCCTTTGCCTTCCACAACTTGGGCAGTGTGACTTGAGCACTTGACAGTGAAGACTGAGGCAAAAAAGTTATAGAGTACCTCATCCTTCTGCATATCCTGGGTAACTATGTCTCTCATTTCCTTCTGGAGAGGGCCCACATTTTCCCTAGTCTTCCTTTATCATCAACATACGTATAAAAGCTTTTCTTGTTGCCCCTTTTATCCCTGGCTAGATTTAATTCTATCAGGGCTTTAGCTTTCCTGACCTTATCCCCAGCTGCTCAGACAATTTCTCTGTATTCCTACCAGGTTACCTGTCCTTGCCTCCACCCTCTGCAGGCTTCCTTTTTGTGTTTGAGGTTGTCCAGGAGTCCCTTGTTCATCCATGCAGGTCTGCTAGTGTTTTTGCATTACTTCCTCTTTGTTGGGATATGTCACTCATGACCTTGGAGGAGGTGATCCCTGAATATTAACCAGCTTTCTTGGGCCCCTCCTTCCTTCCAGGGCTTTGTTCCATAGTACTAAGCAGATCCTTGAAGAGGCCAAAGTCTGCTTTCCTGAAGTCCAGGGTGGTTGACTGCCACCTCCCTGCCTCTCCTCTTGAGAGTTATTGCCTCCAACAAAATTCATTTTGACCCTACACTCTTACAGCTGAAAACAAGTTAAACATTTCACTGGTCACTTGTTTCACTTTGCAGCTGAGTGATCCTTCTCCAGCAGGTCCCCAGGCACCTGCACTTCCCCACAGAACTCCAGCCTACCACTTCCCTGCCCACTAATAGGTGATGGCAGTGAAGGAGCGCTCCACTCTGCAGAGCTTCCAGCCACAAAGATAATATTCCCAGCAAGTGCAGAGGACTGGCATTCTTGATCACCAGAGAGATTAACCTTTCAGCTCATGCTAGGCTTTCTTTCATGGATCTTCAAAATCAAGTTAAATTCATAGACGCAAAAAATTAACATAAAACACATGAACTGAATTATTTCCCTTAAACCTTATTGTACTTAAAAATAGCATGTAATCGAGGGGAAAACAATGGTCCAAGACACAGAGCAAAGCTACAAGCTCCCAGAAACATGAAGAAAAAAAAAAAAAAAAAAAAAAGATAAGGCAATTAAGAGACACCCCAGAAACTGATGAGAGTTTCCTCCTTTTACTGTGGTAATAACCAGTATCTTACTGCATCAGGACAGGAGTGGAGATTACAGAGCTGTGTCTGGCCCAGAGATGGAGCATGGCTTTAGGATAAAATAGGTTAGATAGTTTGTATTTTCTTAGAACCTGATCCTGGAATCTGCTTCACACCTGGCATGCTGAATAGCAGCACAAGGGGCCTTCCCATTTCCCAAAGTAAACTGACTCTTCTGTGAGATACAACATCCAGATATGCTGTAGGCATAGTCAGTGGTCCCCAAGAGCTTGGCTGTGTGCTGCTCTGAGGTCTCCCCTCTTGTGTCCTCTACCGTGCTGGCCGATGTACATTTCTTTCCCAAGCAAAGCTTATTTACTTCCTTGGAATGACATACTTGAGGAAGGTCATATTTTGCATAGGCACAGATTTTAGCAATCATTATGTTAGCCAGTAGCCTTCCGGTTCCAGCTGAAGGCTTCATCCTCATCACTTCTTCAAATAACATATTCCCTAAATGAACTATTTCATACCTAAAAGGATTTCCTTTACACTGCCCATTAAAATAACTTTGCTTTACATTTCTTAGGTATCTTTTTTCCCTGCTTTCTTCAAATGGAAGACAGTAAGGTCAAAGTTACAACCTTCAGGTTATTACCCAATTATAACTCAGCTGTAACTTCTCATTTGGCAAGCAATCTCTTAGCTACAGTAGCTCTGTTTAAGCCACCAGGCATAAATTGCAAGCAGCAACAGGGACATGTCAATACCTAGAACAACATTGCATACCAGCATCAATCATTTCAGAGATACATCAGAGGACATAAGGACATCTACCCCTGTTTTATACATGCTGAAAACAGCACGGAGTGGAAGGGACTTGTGTGAGAGTCTTGCAAATAGCCACTAGCTAAAGTAGGTACTGCTTATCTTTCTTGCCTGTGCTACTTTTGCATTTTCTTTCAGAGATCTCTCTCTATGCACTCCTCTTCAGTTTCCCTTCTTCCATTCAATTTATCTTCTAGTTCTTCTGAAAAAAGTTTTCACTTAAAAAGGCATTTCTGTAGTGGAAATTAACAAGTTCCATACCCAGAAGCTTGTTATCCTAGATAAGTCTTAAGTTATCAGATTCAACAAGACTGATCAACTCTTTCTCTTTGTTTGCACCAGAAATCCCAGGCAGAAATAGTGGAAAAACCTATAGAAATGCTGAGTTATGAAGCCTGGTATGGCTTTTTACAGACGAAATCCCAAACCAGAAGAAGGTGGGTAAGAAGAGTCACCTGTCCATTCTTTGTCTCTCCCCCACCACAGATACCTCAGTCCTCGGATATTTTCCTAATACTGCAAAAAAACCCCAAGTGTTAAGGTTAGGTGCTCTGCAAAAGTCCACAGCCCTAAGGAGTCTAGAAACAGTGAAAAAAAAAAAAAAGGGTTTTTTACCCATATATGACATTACAGTTACCCCTTTTATTCTGGGAGGGCTAACTTACCCCAAAGGCCCTTTGGCAAAGAAAAAGAAAGATCTTTCACTCTGCCACAAGCAATCACCAGAGTGAAAGGGGAGTCTGCATTTGGAAGAACTCAAGGAAGTATTTGGCACAGTTTTTAAGATGAAAGGAGAGGGTCAAACAGGTGGGGAGGAAGAGGAAAAGTCGGAAGAATTTTTGAAGATTACAAAGGCACAGCTGAAGAAGCTTCCTGTGAGTGAAAAAGCACAATTGGCTAGAAAAAAAATGTTCAGATGTGTTATGAGATCAAGAAGGCAGTGAAGGGAGATGGAAGTAAATTAAGTGAGAACAATTAAAGTGTGTTCAGATACCTTGAAACAAAGTGTCTCACTGCAAAGAGGAGTTACCCCTGTTCTGTAGGGCAGCATTTACTGCCTAAGACACTAAATCACTGTTCTAAAAAGAACAGCTTGCTCACCGTGCGTGGAGCCAAAGTCAGTCTGGTATAATGGCTTGCAGTACACGAGCTCTGGAGACTTCTGGCTGCATAATTCAGCATTGATATACAGCCCCTGGAAGAGCAAAAACAAGTCCTCATGCCAGCAGCATACAGATGACGTTCAGGTGGGCAGGTATTATGACAATAAGAAACAGACAAGCAACCTCTCAGTAAATCTGTGTCAGCAGGTCCAAGGGAAAAGGAGCATCTTCCTGACCTTGACTGGGAAGCAAGGTCATGTTAACATATTATCCATCCCAATGCACAGCCTTTCAGCATTCATTCCTCCAGTTACATTCCTGACCAGTTGCTGTGAAAGAAGTTATCTTCAATCTCCAGAGGAAATTGTTTGGAGACTTTTTTTCTGGCACATGTCCCATTCACACCACTGCCAGTCTTTAACGGGAAGGCACAGACTGAAAAGACAGTCCCAGAAAGAATCCGGGGCATAAATCCTGCACGTGTTGGACGAGACCACTTTACCAAGACAAAGCTTTGCCATGGGTCTTAAGAGGAAGTGTTTTATGTACCTTTGAAAAACTTCTTTGATCAGTAGCAAATAACTTTGAGTTGCTCTAAGTGCCAGATTAACAGCCTTTGTCATCTTAATCATCCCCAAAAGATGCAGTTCAGACAGTAACAGGAAAACCATCCTCATCACACTCCCCCTGAGACACTACCTGACAGGGAATATAACTGGAGGACAGAGGGGAATTTGTTTCCTACATCCACTCCGATACAAGGATTTGTGGTGAGACTGTCAGATTAGAGCAGCAGCACTGTTGGTGTAGCCTAGTTTGACCAACATAAGAAAACGTTTTGATACCTACCATGGCCTTTGGAGGAAAATGGTAGTGATTTCTTGTTAGTTCCTTGAAAACTTCACTACATCATTAGACTCTTCCCTGTCTGAAATGGTTTGTTTTTTCTGGAGAAGTAAAACAATCCCTGGATCACAACATGAGGCCACCATTGCTATTAGACATCCCCAGCACAATACCTCTGGTCTGGGTTGGGGAAGAAGTGAGGTCCCCAGTGAGTTTTGTAGGCTTCTGCTCGCTCTGACTTTACAAGCTAAGTTAACGGTAATCAAGTACACTTATCTGGCTTGCACCAGATTCCAGCTATCCAGCCGTCAGAAAATCTAGAAATACACCACCAGCCTTCTCTAAACCTCTAGATACATCCTTCTCTCTCCCATATGAACCCACTGTCCTCTCACCCTCCTGGGAACAAAGGTAAGGAATTGGAGGATGTAGGTCGGTGGCAAATGGCCCCCTCTCGACGATGCAGGCATGCCCCCCCGGTGAGTCCCCAGCCCCCCCAGCTGCCCCTGCAGAACAGGTACAGTGCTCTGCAGGGACCACTGGATAATAGTGGTGATGATGGATCTCCTCAGTTGGTGCTATCCAAGTCTAACCAGTCTTCTCCTAAAATTAATACATCATCAAATAGGAAAACACGATGGGTCATTGTCATTGGTGACTCTTTGCTGAAGGGAGCGGAAGGGCCAATATGTAGGCCAGACCCTCTGCATAGGGAGGTCTGCTGCCTCCCGGGTGCAGAAACTTCCTTCCCTTGTCCAGCCCACTGATTACTATCCTCTGTTGTTGTTTCAGATTGGTAGTGATAATTTACACAGAAC
>WKFP01015461.1:1238844-1294545 GCA_011057875.1 Pterocles orientalis
GAGCACTTAGTCTTGGATTTTCACTATCCCCACGCTGCTTCCTACAAACACCTGGGGAAGTGGTCCTACTGTTCTTCACCCTCACAATTGCATGCCAAGAGAGAAAGATCAAGTAATCATAGCAAATCAAGTCATATATGAGCATCTGCTTCTCCTACAGCACTGGCTGAACTTGCTTGAAAGTCGTGAGTGAATACAACTCGGTTCTGGTGAATTTGTCAGCATTCATTCTGTGTGCCTGCAACACAATATCTGCCACAGTTATTTGATAGACGAGATGCTAGTCTGTCTTTGATTTAATTTCTTCTAATTCAATTACTCTCCAAATTGTATTCTCTACTGGGATTGCTAATTCACTTCTAGAAAGATCATTGTAATAGGCCAATTACAACAGCAAATATAAATGCTGTACTCAAAATTAATAAGTTTATATTCCTCATTGCTGGTGCTTCTTCCTGCTGTTTCTCTTGCACCTGCATTGCCCATGAATGCAGTTATGATCGCATACTCCATGGGCTCTGTGGGCCTTTATGTTAGATGTAGCTCAACTGAACAGTTAGTCTTGCGCAATTTATGCCTTCCTCAATCCTTCCTCCAAAAACAATCTCTCAAACCTACCCTAAGCCTGATTGGATCAAAAAACTCTGTCTCGTCTGTCATACAGCAGTTACACTGCAGTAAGTCACACCAAGAGGGTGTCACAGACCTTACCACCATGTTTGAGGAAAGGTAGGAAGACAGATTTCTGGGGCTCACAGATCCAGTCCTGGAGTAGCTGTATCTTTTGCCAGGACTCTCTAAATCCCAGATTTCAGAAGAAAGCCATATAATAATGTGTTTACCTCTCAGCATCACTGAAAATGAAAATGTGTCCTTTCTTTCCCTTCTTTTCATGCAACTAGACCACTAGCCTCGATTTCTGGCTGCTTCGCTCATCAGATTGAGTCCATGAGTGAGGTTGCATGTTGTGCTGTCCTGTTAAAAGATGACGGCTTGTCCTGATGGATGAGGATGTAGAATGAGGGATGGTGCTGGCATGCAGGGATAAAATGGCTAAGAGTCTTATAGGAATTAATGTGAAGTGGGCAGGAAACTATCATTTTTGATGATATCCAAAATTACCATCACACATCAGTGCAGCATGGTTCTATGCAAAATTCTGTGTTTCTATGGGGTGACATTTTTATTCTGTAAATATTTACAAGGGTGGAGATCAGGGCTAAGTTTACGGCCTGACTAGAAATGCTTTTATCTCCATCATCCATTTGCAGTTGTGATGAAGAACCACCTACAAGCAGTCTGAGAAAGACAAGATGACCACTCCTCCCTTAGCAGTACTTCACGTCTTTTCTGCCTGCTGGATAAAATGGTCATTTTCATAGGAAAAAATGATTTTTTTTTCCTAGGAGCATTATGAGTTTTAGTTAATAAAGAGAAAAGGAGGAGAGGTGGTGGGTGATGCAAAGATAAGGGGATCTGAATTGTAACCCAAATCTGATTAATTATGATTGATTTTTTTTTTGGCTGAACAGATGATTTATCAGATACTACTGCCTACAACATACCTGGACATAATGCATCCACCTGTAAAATGCTTTGGCAGTTGTGAACAATCTCATTTCTACATGTTGCTGCAGTTTTTGCCCACTGATGATGCAGGGCTTGCAGTGACAGTGTCTGTAATGATGGGTACCAAGACACAGTTTGGTTCCTCAATGGCATTTGTGCCTTTCACTTTAATGAAGAATGTTTTGGGACAGTTACATTCCTCCAAAAGAGGAGTCAAGAATTATGTGGACTGAAAGAAGAAGGGAAGAGATGAAGCAAGTAGGCAAGGTAGGTCAGGCTGAGACTGGTTTGAAATAAGGCAGCTGAGAGAACAAAGGCTTTGTAAGACAAACAAAAGATGAGTGTGAAATTTGAAAGCGAGAGAGTCCAGTGCTCAAGGAACAAGACAGCCAAGGACCTGTGATTAGAGACAGTCAGGTCTTTGGATGAGTGACAGGAAGCAGACAAGCACATATACTCACTGGTAACAGCACTGTCACAGAGTCAAGCTAAAAGAAAACAAATGCTGTGTGTGAACCATTGCCCTTGCTTCATTTGGCAAGATACAGAACACTACATCTAGTGAGGGAAACAGTCTGGCATTTTCCTTGACTGTCATCTCCTTGCCTTCTTTCAGTGTGACTGTAAGGCAGACAGAATTCCTCCTGAGTGGATAAATTCCACGTGCAAAGACTTACCTTTGTGGCTGCCAAGTCAAGGGGTAAGAAAAAGATATAAGGAGCAATTTGGAGATTATAATTGAGCATTCCCAGATGCGGTGAGCTTGATGGAGCAAGCTAGCTCTCCTGGGAGGGGGCAACACTTAGAGAAGTGTGGGATCAGCAAGCAGCCTGACTAGGCTGGCGGAGCGTGATGTCCTTGAGCTGGGTGGATATAAGCCACGAGAGGTATAAACAACCAGAGAGAGCACTGGGAAACTTGTTTGTTAAAGAAGGAGCTGTGTGGATACTCTCATGAAATGCGCGTGATGGAAAAGTACAAGCTTGCTTTTGCATGAGCTTGGGTTAGAGCCGAGATAGTATAAAAGAGGCTTGCAGTGCACAATAAAGGTGATTTCTGCCCTGCATGCAGGAGTCTGTGCTTTGATACGCCATGGAGAGGTGCCCGAGTCAGTTTGATTTTGCCTGGGTTTCCGACAAGACCCAGGATCCAAAAACATCTGAGAGGTACCTTCAAAAACATCTTTTCTTGAGCAAGATCTGGAATGGAGCCAGACGTTATATAGAAAAGGAGAATGTCCCTTAAAATGCATCCATCCTTTGGTGTCTGTAGGGCCATGAAGTGAGAAGGGGAAGGACAGGGGCAGCAGCAGCAGGTGTGATGAGACACCCCCCGCTCCTCACCAGAACTATACTGATCTCTAGCCATGAGATCACTTCAATTTGTTGTAAGCTTGAGCAGCCTTGGCTGCTGTCACATAATAGAGGGACCACCCCTGCAGGACTACGAGGAGGACATGCCAAGTTTCTTCGCACTCTTCCCTGTGGCAGGTGTTCAGTGCAGTACTGCAGTAATCACCTCTGAGGAGGTAAAAGTGCACTTGTGCAAGTGGCTGTGAACTCTCCTAAGAAAGCTGCACAGCTGTATTAATTCCACATCAAATATTTCATGTGAACATAGTAAAGTCCAAGACTGCAACCAGCCTTATTGACATAAAAAACACACCACACTTCAAAAAATACTGATTTTATTAATATGTCTAGCCTATTTAACAGTGGATCACACTGGTAGGAACAATCACAAATATCTAGTTACATGGTTTCATCAATAAGGACAATGTTCAAAGCTCAGTTTAGTCCCATCTCCTTGGTTGACTTTCAAGCCCAATAACCTCTCCTCCCACTGTGCGTGGGATTCTCTACAAAGAAGTTGTATGCTCAAAGTCTGAATCCAGCAAACAGCCTGAAGCACATGTTCCATCTAAAAATCCTGTTTACCTCACGTACTTTATTTGCGAGGCTTCAAGTTTTCAGTGCAACAAACAAACAAAAAGCACCTACAATCCACAGCTTCTCAGAAATGTTGGACCAGACTTGTATAAATCAGCCTCATTCCAATAAGGGAGCTGGAATTATTTGTCTCACCACATGATTTGGCCTGCAAATCCCCCTGTCTTGCTTGAAATAACACATCAGAGCAAGGTTTCACAGCAAAAGCAAAGCAATCCTGTAACTAACATCTCTGCCGTTTGTACTGGCACACAGTATGGTCTAAAGTCTCTGACCTATGTGACATTTATCTGAAGGGTACCCACAGACTTCTGCAGCACATTCACACCTTTCTCAAGGCAGCCTGCACTTAAGTTGACTCTGAGGATAACTTCCCTTGCAAGAAGGGGCCATGGCAGCTCTGGCTACGTATGGTCAGCCACATGGCCTTGCCACATAGATCAGGGTACACAGTGATTCAGGTAAGTCCCACACTGCAAGCTGGCCCGCGCTAAGATGCAGAGTAGGTCTCTGTATTGTTTGCACCCAAACAATATGAATGTGGAGTGAATGTTGCCTCCTGCGAACTGTGGGCTCACATCCACAGTCAGGACTATTGAGCAGATCTGTTCCAAATGCCTCTTCGGATCTGGCTTCTCAGGGTTTCTTTAAGCCCAGTCTTATAAGCCTGTCTGAGTCACAGGTAGTCAGAAAGTTACAGGTCATCAGAGGATCAGACCCTCAGCCAGCAGCCACAAGGAAGTATTACAGTTCCAGCCTGTTACAGGTGCTGAGAGCTGCCAAATTAGAGTGAGCTGCCTTCTACCTCTCTTCCCTCATGCATTGACTGTGAGGACTAACAGACAGGCTAAAAGTTTCTCATGAAAACGTAGAAGGTGTTACTGATTGATAGAGTCCTAGGGAAACTGGATGCCCACCACCCATCAGAGTACTTTCTGAAAATCCCAGCCATCAAGCACAGGGTATCCTTTAGTCCACTCTTCCTCTCAGTCTCTCCCCTCCCAGAATCAATTCTTTCTACCTACCTTCCTACTCTCCTATGCAGAGAGATGGCAACACACACAGGGTGGATCCACCTTTGGTTATGGACATTCGGCTGCATGACCTTTGTTGCTGCCAAAGGGAGACGATTCCAGTCCAGAGCATTCCCCTCTGCACTTCACTTTTCAATACTAATTGGGTTTTCTACCAGTTTCAGCACAGCACAGCATGGACTTGTGGAGCTTGAAAAGCAACAAAGGTTTTTTTCACAATGGTGCAATGAGAGAAGACCAGAGCATTTTCTGGGAATGCTGCATACAATTATATTACAATTTCAGAACTGTCTGGCTTTTGTGCCTTCTAAATCACATGAAAGACTACAAAGAATGTTATTTCAGTGAAACTCTCTACACCCACTGAAACTAAGTCACTACCTGCTTTAGAGCAGGCAATGGACTCACATGTTCACAACAAGAATTGACTGTACATACGCTAAAGCAGGACACTTCACAGGTAAATAAGAAATACCTCTAGTTTGGGATCTTCCCTTAGATTTCAGATATGATGCATGAACAGGATGATTACTACTTGCAGAGCTATGTGAAACATCTACCATTTATCTGAGTTATGAAAATACAGTTTTAAATAGCACAATAATCCAAGCCCAAAAGACAGGCAGACAAATTGACAGACTTTGGCCACTTGTTCGTCTCTCTAGAGAAAGCTATTTTCTCTTCTAAGGGCTGACCTTACGCATGCATTTGCCAGGACTGGATCCTCCACTTGAAAAGAGATTTAAAATATGTTTCAACAACAGAGTCTTTTGGAGGTGCCCTGTGTCAATTTCCAACTTCCCACAGGACTTGGTGCTTGTCTGGGGCTTTGGAAGAACAGCACATAAATTGTTGATATTTAACCACTGGCAATTGAATCCTGCCTTATTTTGTTTTCCCAGAAATGAGACACATCTGAATCTTGTATGGGATTCTCCCTGCCTCCTCCCTCCAACCCCTGTTCACATCTAAAAGTGTTAACCCCTTTAAAAACAACAACAAGAAGAAAACTGCAAAGTAAGGAAAACGGTTTCCAGTCCATAAATGTGATATTCCCTGCACACAGGAAAACTTCATCCACTCTACAATAAGGAGATGCAACGACCTCTTTTGCAGCGTCCTGACATGACAGCCTTGCAGCATCCACAATCCAGCCTGGCAAGAAAAAAAGTGTTACATGTTAAAAAAAAATGTCCAAGGCAAATGCGTTATTTTGCATGGATCACAGTTACGACATGTCAACCTACGGGTTTATTTTGTAATGATAATATTTGAAGAGACTGAATTTGAGTATCTTGTCAATATAACTGCAGCTGGCTACAATGGAAAGTGCTACACTTCTTTGCTTACCTCAAACCCTAGAGGGACTGCTTGGTAGGGTGTGTTGCAGTGCTGTGCTGCTCCAAGGACGGAGACCCAAGGCCTGACCTTTACTGTAACTGTGCCTTTGTTAATTCCTGTAGCAATTTTCTTGTTGTCTAAGTCCTTTTAAGACAGATCTATTTAAAAATTTGGCTAATAACCCTCTTCCTCCATGCCAAGTCTATCAATGCAAGAAGGAATTTTTTTTTTTAATCAGATCTGAAATGATTTATTGAGGCAACTAAGAGAAAATGTGTTGGGCCTACAAGGACTTTTCTTTATTTAGACACTTCTCCATTGTCACACATTGATGCAGTCCATTCTAGCTGCATCTAAGTCCATCTGTGCTAGTGACACATGAAACCTAAAGGGCTATTCATAAGTTATTAAAAATATCTGCAGTCTTCCACAACAAAAGAGAGAGAAAGGGAAGACAGAAGTGACTGTAATTAAATGTGGCATTTGGACCTTCCTAAATTGGTCAAAGTCTGTTACAATCTGCAAAGTCACACAACAGTTTCTCATAATGCAAACAATACTTACATTTATTTTCTCTCTGTATGTCAACAGTGCAAAGCCTCAATTCTGCCAGTCTAACATGTCCCTAAAGGTTACCTATTGCATTTTTCTTTATGCAGGATGGCTTACTTGTTGCTATGATACATGGTTAGGATGTGATACTAAATTAATCATTTCGGGACTCCTGAGTTCCAAGCAAACAAAACTCTGATGTCCAGACTTAATTTAATTGTATGAACAGTTGACAGGGCTATTAATAAATACAAAGAAGTTAAGCAAGTGCCTGCCTTAAATGCTATGAGTAGCTCAAGCCTTGTGTTGCAAGGAATTTACACCATTCATATTTTTACAAAGTACTTTCCACCAAGATAATTCCATGTCCCACTCAGTACAGGAGTTTATTCCACCGTGAAGACCACATAATTTCTAGTTCTTGCGCTCCTGCAACTCCGGCTACTACTTGACAATGACTCAAGCAGCCAAAAAAAGAAGAGGAAAACCAAGCTACCAAAAGAGTGTAGCAGTGAGAAAGTCTCAGGCCAGAAGGCTGGTTGCAACATTGCCTAAGCCCACAGGAGGAGAAAGAAAGAAGTGGGAGAAACATCAGAGACAGGAACAGCCTACAAAGTGAACAAGATTTCTCAAGAGCTCTATTTAGATTCAGAAAGGAGAAAATGGCAGTGGTATATGAAACATATTAAATTTAACTATGTATATGCATGCTTATATAAATATATATAAACACATTCACACCCACTTGCTTTGAGTTGCTTTGTGAGAAATCTCTGATTTGCAAGCTAAATCTGTGCTGATCTTCCAAGCAAAATTCCCTCATGGAATTTTCTTTCATATAGGCTTTTTCCTGCAGATTGATATATTGGAGGGGGAAGTTTTCAATCCAGGGATTACAGAGAATGAACAAACCAGTAGAGATACTAAGGCTAGCTCATAGTTTTCAAAAAATTCAGAGCAACAGTAACTTGATACTAGTGATTGCTTGGAGTTGGTAAGTCAGAGCTTTATGCAGCTGCAACTGCCACATTAAGTAAACCTATGACAAATCACTGTATTTTCTTGCACAGTGAACAATCACCATGGGGTTTGTTGGTCTGATCCTTCTCTTAGTTTTATACTGATGAACCTGATATGGATCCTCCTCAAAGCCACCAGAGAAGTTCCACCAGGAAAGAGTAAAAGATGAGAGTCTACATATATTTAATATTTGATATCTAGGATCTCCTTTTATCCATCATGTACATTAATAATCCAACAGAAGCTTAGAAATTGTAAAATATATGCTTGTTTCCCTGATCTACAGGGAAAAAATCCATTCTCCTTCATAATTTGTAAATTTATTTACTAAGGCTCCTTAGTAGCAAACAAGACTCCTCTTCCATTGGAACTACCGCATGGTTAAACTATGTAATGTCATCTGCCTAAGTGAGGATTATGCAAAACATAAAATCAGTAGCAACAGAAATAGTCTCAGAAAATAAATGGAGACATGATATAACCACTCAACATTGAAAATATTGTAAAAATCCCAAAGAGTATGGCCACAGGACAGCAAACTGTCATTTTAAATCTTTCAAATAAGCAAGAGATTCGCTAGTATAAAGTAGCAGTGAAGGACTGATATGAAACCAGGGGCCAGATCCAAGTCTATAACGGTGTTTGAAAGCACCACTTAAATAATGATTACTGTCACTCACACAGAGAAAGCAATAAGAAAGATTTTGACTGGGCCAGAACAATGCAGAGGGACCGAAGAGGATTTTTTTATGCCTATATTTCTATAAATGTAGAAGTAACAAAAGTGTCTAAAAGGAACTGACATGAAGTAAGGCAATCGTTGAAGCACAAGATAATAAAATACTGAAGTACTCCTTGTCAGCCTATGACTTACTCATTTATTGCTTACTTTATTGCTTACTCTGTTATTGCTTACTTACTTTTAAATACTATTTTCATATAAAGTACAAAACTAAATCAAGAATTTACAAAGTGGCCAGTGAAGCTGAATGCTCAGCTTGACACTCTCAAGGGACTGAATTTCAGAATGCAGGTCTTGTACAGGCATCCATAAACAAAACCTACTATGCTGCTGCCATTTTTGAAAAGGTGGGCCTCAAACATGTCTAGTGGGATGCAAGTGATTAATTTTGGAGACTCGTGTCTCTATCCTTTATTGCCCTTAATCTTGAGAGTCCAACACTAATGGTCAGCTGCGCAATTTTTCAACCCCATTTCAGACACCTCCTACATTTATGATTTTAAAAGGTATAATAATCCTAATCTTTAAAAAAAACCTGCTGCCTCCTGCTACCGTGCAAGATCTTTGAATCTTTCTCAGTGATGATGGATGCAAAATCCCATTCAAATTATATGTGTAAGTAAGAGGGAAATGTACACATAGGAACAATTACTGGCAAGTTAACTGAGAATAATTTAAGGCCTTGGGGGGTTCTGCCATAGTTGAAAATACTGGGGACAGCAAAAATATGGGAAAAGTTACTTCAAGTGGCTGAAACTCCACTGAAGCAAATTTTACTCAATTCTGTTATAATAACTATAATATTCTGCCACAAATGTGTCAGCCAGGCTATTGCACTGTGCAAGGATAAGGGAGAGGTGTTTAAACAGACCAGACCCAACATATTTATAGTGCCTATGTCAAAACAGACCAACAGAATCATAAAGCGAGCAACCCTGTTTCTAGTGAGAAGATATAGCTATGAACTCCTTCCAGTGTCCTGCTACAGCAAAGGAACACTGAGGGAATAGACATATAAAATCAGCTGATGTTACGGTTCAAGTGGAAAGATGCAGCACTGCCTCATGTGAGATTGGTAGTTTTAGTTTGACTGAATGAATCAAAATATTCTGGGAAATTCCCAGTACTCCATCATCATTCCTCAAACCCACAGTTTAACCCCACACAGTATTGGCTGTATGCAGCTTTCATTTCTCTCCCTGGGAGGCATCTGGAACTCCCTTGAGGAATATCAACCTTTCAAGCAAAAGTGCTGTTTAATTCTGACATTAAAGGTTGGATTTAATGTCCTTTATGACATTGTGCAAAGACTATATAGACTTTCTCCAGAAAATGTCTCGTGGCCAAGTCCCACTTTCATTCCTTCTACGCGCCTAAATCCAATGTAGCAAGGCTAAGTGCTTGTCCTCAGCTGCCACCAGACTCTGGAGACACACAAACCATAGAAAACACTGAATTTCTCCACATGCCTATGGCAAATGATAGTGCTGCTGAGACTATCTTATGCTTCATTCCTCCCCAACACATACCACCAGTCCATACCTCACTACATGTACTGCTTAAAACATTAAGCAAGTGGTCCAGCTCTGAGGATGCCAACAGGGTATGCTCCACACCTAGTATGCTGACCATTGCTACTTTCTCTCCCATCACACCAGAAATGGAAGAGCCAGTGAGGGTTAGCTGCTTCCTCTTATAAAGCAGCTCAGCGGTGAGGGCACCCATCTAGGATACTAGACACCTTGTTTTTGTGCTCTCTATTATTGCAGCTGTCTTCAAAGAGAGCTCCAAAGCTCCAGGAAATTAGTATTTGGCCACCAGGTGCTCGGTCTTTGCAAAGTGTTATGATTTCAAGATCCACTGGCGTAATGACGAAACATTCAGATCTGCCAGGTCGCTGGTGGAAAAACTCTCACCCAGGAAACAAAGAAGCAAAGAGCACGAGGTCTCATTCCCTGCTCCAAGAAGTGCTCCGGAGCCACACTTCCTATTCTGCATCATTAATTTCTATGTTCCACAAAGCTTCATCAGCTGGGTTCATGGTACACCCCAGCACTGGCTATCTAAGCTTTCCAGTAGCAAAGGAAACCACTTAA
The DNA here is from genome assembly GCA_011057875.1 of Pterocles orientalis. Taxonomy (NCBI): domain Eukaryota; kingdom Metazoa; phylum Chordata; class Aves; order Pterocliformes; family Pteroclidae; genus Pterocles; species Pterocles orientalis. Next base: position 1,249,148 of record WKFP01015461.1, read on the forward strand.
ACAATTTAAATGCCGAGGCAAGCAACTCTACTCAGGCAAACACACCTCTGCCACAAGCTGCCGCCACCCTATCACAGTGCAGGTCGCACATCCAAGTGTTGCCTTGTCAAATACCTCCATGGCCCACAGGATGGCACTGTGCCACCCCACAAACTCCTCACTGGCTTTTGGTGGCGTTTCCTGACAGCAACAATCAGTATAAGGCAGACTTTTTCATATCACAGGCTTTTCCTTTGAATTTTCAGGCTTTCCAGGATTCATCATAATTCTACAGATTCTCCCATGCCGGCACACCAGCTGATCCTCTGTGTCTGTGCTCAGAAAGATCACCATCTGCTTTCTGTGGGCATTTTGCTCAAATAAACAACAGTAAACTTAGCCCCAAAAGTGGTTAGCCTAGTAGCCACACAGAAACCTCCAGAACAACTGCTTCTTTTTGCTACTGAGAAATTGTACTTGATAAGCCTGAAACAAATTATAACAGCTATTGCTTACAACACACTTTATATGTTCAAAGTACTGTACAAAACCAAATTCAGTTAACAATCCTAATTACTACATCATTTGCATTCTCCTTAAGATCCCTACAAAAGCTTGGAGTTTGTATAGCCCACAGCTATCCAGCATGGACAGGAGGGGACTCAACCCTTCACATGCACATGCATGGACGCACTTGGCACATATGCTCCAGATCAATTGATGCAGCATTCACAGTTTTGCGATCCTCTCCCATGTATGGGTCAAAGATGGAGCCAAACCACAGACATTAAAATCTGGACTGCGTATCAGATTTCAAGGCCTTCTCATCACTGTTTGAGTATCCTATGATTAGATTAGTGTTTAGATTTTTCCCTAGACTCACAAAGCATCTCTTCAAGAAAAATATTCTGGGAGAACTGCAGAGTCAATGACTTTAAACTAAAATTCACCATGCTTGTCCTTATTAAAACTTCTCAAAAGGATCACCAAGTCAACTATTTCAGCTTAAAGTAGCTGAGAAGATTAAGTAACTTTTTACTCAACGTGAGTCTAACCTTCCCTATCAGCTGTAATTTCAGCTGCTAGCCCTTGTTAAAGACTTACCTGTTTTATCTTCATTGACGTTTTAAATGCTTTTTTGCAGTATGGATATATCCAAGGAGCCAGCACATGAAACCACAACAAAATATCAAAGCTGGGTCTACAGCAGAGGCAAAAACAACAGTTGCCAAGGACAACAGGCTGCTGGGGACAGCAAAATAGCCATGGTCCTGCTGTCTGCTCTGCTTGTACCCAAGCCCTGGAAAGCCAACATTGCAGCTCCTGATGAGAAGCATGGAGAGAGGCTTGGGCATGAGGAAACTACTGCCACAGTTGTGGCAGTGGTAATAGTTATCTCCACTCCTTACCTCTCCCCTCCTCACAAGGGTCTCCCAGGGCCCCTCTGGCTCAGCTCTCCTTTCCCCCTCTTTCTCTCTCCCTCTCTCTCTCTCTCTCTGTTCCTCCCCAACGCTTAAGTCTGGCCCCACACAGGCAGCAATATTTAATTTTGCTTTCACAGATGAGACATCAGGCTGGCATGGTAAAACATTAATAAACTGAAAGCAACTGCATTAATTTATAGGAAAGTTGTCATGCTTTGATGAAATAATGGAGTTAAAGGAAAGCACCATGAGGAAAGGCATTGCTTTGGTGGACTCTGCATGTGGACGTGTGAATGGAGGTGGCATGATGCAGGTCATACACTCAAGGGATCACCAGAGCAACAATCACCTGGAGACAAGGACTGTGATAAAAAAAAGCAACGTAAATAACACAAGCAGAAAGTTCATTTACAGCTCACCAGTCCCTAAGAAGGGGGTGATTTGCATTCAAAGGATCCTTTGCTCCCATCACTCTTTCACGGTCAAGTCCTAAACCAGCTTAAAGCAAGAGGCAGGATTTCAAATGTGCTCTGTTTCCCTAAAATCACTAAAAAAAAAATTCCCAATGGCCATGGTGTGTTTGGGCTTTAACAGGCATTTTTTAAAATGCTATCTTCTACTAAACTTCTCAGAGTGAGATTTACCGTATCTTTTGAGTGTCTGGCTGATTAGTCAAGTATTTATACTCCCACTACAGTCGCCTGAAGACCCAGTAGTCAGGTTTATGATTATTGATGGAAAGCATGGAAAGAGATGTAGAGGAACAGGGAAATATTAACAGAGGCAATGTCAGTGAAGAAACTAAAGAGGGTCAACATTCCATTTATCCTGTTCCCAGTTGTGAAAATAATTATGTCCTTTATGGAAGTTACAATCATGTGAAACCAGAAACAGGCTTATAGAGAAGCTGATTGAAGGTCCCACAGTAACCAGCTGCCCCAGCTGCAAACCTAAGTCCAGTTTCCCAGCCCTGCCTCATACCATCTGCTTGTGATTCCCTGTAGGAAAAAGGGTCATTTGCATTATCTGAAGAAAAATGAGCTTACCAATGAACACACTTATCATTCCTGTAGAGCTTTATCACAGATAAACACCCAACTGCATGCTGAGGAGAGAAAGACTTCATTCTCCTTCTACAGATGTGGAAACTGAGGCATGGAAAAATGAAATGTCAAATTCATACCAGACCCAGAATGTGCCTGTGAGCATCAGTCTGTCCACAGACTGGGATGGGGCTGTGGCAAATCTGACAGTCAAAACTCAAAACATTCAAACGGGAACTTTAGTTGTGCTTCAAGACACTGAATTTTCAAAATAACAGGTCTAATTTCCTAACCACATGGAAAACTGACCAGCTGAAAAACTAAAGACTTCTACAACAACCTGTGCCACCCTGCCTAGTTGGCATCAGAAGAAAAATTTACTGATGTATGAATACCAGCCGAGAATTTGGCTCCACTTGCCTGAAACCAACTCTCTGCATCAGTAGGGGTTTTAAAATATTTTGGCTGTCAGGAAAACTCTTGAGGCATCATGGTGGGCACAAAGACACGACAACGCGCTGTCTCCAAAAATGTCAATGACTCAGGCACCTAAATACGCTACAGGACAGGAAGGAATCTGCAAGAGGATTCATCTGGGCCTTTTCACATATGCTTACTTCTGAATCACCAATATATGACCAAATGTAAACCACGAGGAGCTATAATTGCCATTCTATGTATCCTCATGTTCCTCTGAAAGACCATAAAGGAACAAAAAAACTAGCAAAGCATTTCAGAAGATTAGTTCTTAACAATGCCAGTGAAAATCTCCCAAAAAATGATCTTGCCAGATTCAAAGTGAAGATTTGACTGCTCAGTATCAGCAAGCTGCCAGCAACCAAATCACCTTTGTGCTTGGAGAGCTAATACAAATCTATGGGAGAGATTATGAACTCCTCCCACCTTCAGCGTATTTTCTTCTGCTGCTTTAACACCTTGGTCCTTGATAGCAATTCAAGGAGTGAAAAAAGAAAAACTTACATAAATTTACTTTATTTGGACTAGCTATGAAAACTGATGTCAGCCTCTTATCTCCATGGTGCATTCAATGGGATTTCAATTTCCCTTGTAAGTAAGTCAGCTCTGGGCTTTGTCAAACAGAAATATTTTGCACATCCTTAAATTATGAGGCTACAAGGGAACAGAGAGTCACAAATATGGGGTGGCACTGAATATTTTGTGTCTGAGACTGAAAAATAGAAATCAGATCAGCATGGTCCAAGAATTGGCCCAAAGCCAGCACAGAGCTAGGTAACAGCAGTACTTGTTAGCATTTGGATATTCCATAAGTCGTATGTCTTTCTGTGTTTGTTTGTTTCTCACTGTCCATATGTTAGTTACTACTGTTATGACAGTCATAAACCACAGTGCCCTTAGGGACTGTGACTGACATCATATAGGTATTAGGTAAGAGATGGGGCAAACTCAAAAAGAGCTCCCTGTTTAAATGATTCAGGGGAAAGGAGCAACTAAATGGCACAATACTGTTACATTTTATTCCTGAGGCAGAGATATGTGGGACATCCAAAGGCCATGTGGCAGTACTGGAGACTATACCCTTGACTCAAAGTCCAATATTTAATTACAAGACCCTCCTTAACTAATGAAAAACCTTACACAACCTTTTGATGCAACTTACTAACAGGCAGAGGTGCCAGGGCCAGAAGTACCAGCGTGCATCTTTTTCTGTTACGTAAGTTACATTATAGGGGAATGGGGGATGGAGGTTGAAGAGGAAAAGCTGCATCAGTCTCCAAAAATCCATCACATCTATATCACAGCTGCAGCTGGCTTGATCAATATGTATTCAGACATCTTCTACGGAAATGTTGATTAATGGTTATTATGTAAAGAAGAGCTCACTACTCATCTTCTCTGAAATCCACTTAGCTAAGTGTTAATGGCAGTTCATAAATCTGCAGGCTTTTTTAAAGAGACAATGAAAAAAGCTAAGTAAGTAGGTGAGCTACAGCACATCGCAGATAGCACCTTTTACTTCCATTCTTTGCAATACACCCAGAAAATTTTTGTTGTTTTTTTTTTCCTATTATATAATCTATGAGTAAAAAATCCTCAAAGATTATGTGCTGAATGGAAACAGGGGGAGCTCAGAATTCATAATGACAACTTCTTGCAAGTCAGACTGCATTGTAAAGGCAGTCTGGACTCATTAAACAACTCTTTTACCTGTGCAGGTTTTCCAGTTGCAGAAAAGAACTGGCTTGCCTCAGCAATAGCCAGAGCACTGGAACATCCCTTCTGTCACTACTCATATGTGCTGTAGTATCTGTACCACTTGATCTGTCGTTTCATCTCTTTGGAGTATCACCTAACCGAATTCAAGGAAGTATTGGAGCTAACACTGGAGCCACACTGCTAGTAATCAGGAAAAACCAGTGGCTATCACTACATTGTTCTTTAAAAATAGACCCTTCTAAACCAAGGACAATCCCCTCCCTTCAAAAAAACCAAAACAAAACCCCAAAACAAAAAAAAAACCCACAAACAAATCCACATTACATCTTTCATTACCGATCAAAGACATAAATGCAAAATTTTGCATTTTACCTCGTTTACATATATTTCATTTTAAAAAACTTTAAAAACCAGAAACATTCAGAACATTAATTATCACACACATTACAAAATTTTCCAAACATGTATTTTCTAAAGAATACCAAAATGAGCTAAAACGAAACTCCTCTCACAAGTACTGCTGATTTTGAGGAAGAGGCATAAGAATATTTGTGAATACTATTTATGCATAAGTAAATCAGACTGGCTTGAAGATTCACAATAAACGCATCTCCCGTGCTTCTTACATATCCTCATAAATCAACACCATTTAGTTGTAGGATTTCTTCCTGTGCTTTAACTCTAGCTCTTTAACTGTACTCCCTGTCAAAGTCAACACCTCTTTGCTGAAAGACATGGTTGCCAGGGCCAAGAATAGGAAAATTTGTTCTGTAGCACTCAAGAAGGAGTCATGGGTTCTGCATTTAGACTCACTTTCCCATCACTCTCTACAATAACTGTACCTTATTCTGTTCCTACTATAAAATCAAAATATAATAATGCTCCCTCACCACTGGAAAGTTCTTCAAGCTCCAAAGAGGTATATAACAGTTTTAACCATATAATTCCTTTGACCAGTGTTTTTCCTCTGTGTTTCTGTGGTGATTGCTGCAGTAGGATCTTCACCATTAATATGTTACATGCCCCAAGACCAATGCTCTGTACACAACGGCAGTGCACATGATGTAACAGTAAATTAAGAAACAAATAAACATACACTGATAGTGGTTTCTTCTATCAGTTTTAAAGTGAACTGAGCTCAGAACCAGATGCCACGCTATGTTCATGGTTCAAATGAAACTCAGTGGCTCGCTCTCTATTTGTTATAATTACTTTGCAATTTGGCTTACTGACATAACTCAAGAAATGATGCTAAGCACTTGGAACAACCCCTTAAAACAACTTACGGACAACCAGATTTGTGTGCACCGTCCTGCTAATGTCACTGATAAAGCTCAAGTGGTGTCCATATTCACATGCACCTCCCCTGTGAGGACAGGCTGAGAGAGTTGGGGTTGTTCAGCCTGGAGAAGAGAAGGCTCCGGGGAGACCTAATAGCAGCCTTCCAGTACCTGAAGGGAGCTACAGGAGAGATGGGGAGGCACTCTGTATCAGTGAGTGTAGTGACAGGACAAGGGGTAATGGGTATAAGCTGAAAGAGGGCAGATTTAGACTAGACATTAGGAAGAAATTTTTCACTATGAGGGTGGTGAGACACTGGAACAGGTTGCCCAGGGAAGTTGTGGATGCCCCATCCCTGGAGGTGTTCAAGGCCAGGCTGGATGAGGCTTTGAGCAACCTGGTCTAGTGGAGGGTGTCCCTGCCAGTGGCAGGGGGGTTGGAACTTGATGATCTTTAAGGTCCTTGTCAACCCAAACCATTCTATGATTCTATGATAATGTGTATGGTTATTCATAAAATTTCCTTTGCCTTTTTTTTTTTTCCTGCTTAAAGGAGAAAAAGCAACTTAAAGAGCAGAACTAGCTCCAGCATAGAGCTGGAGAGCTCTGGAAAGGGAAGAAAGGACCAGACAAGGTCAGCAGAGGTTCCAGGCTGAGTCGAAGAACAATGAATGGGGATTTGTGGTTTTTTTAAAGGGCATGAACTTCCCATCTGCCTCCAGACTAGTTCCTAGTGTGACCTGGTATCCCCTGCCCCATACTACCCAACTCCTAGGACTTATTTGTCTTCCCCCAGTCCCACAGAGAAAAAACATCTCCCAAGACTCACAGCTCCTCTCCTAGTTCCCCCTCCTACCCACACACCCCAAGTATTAAATAATAAATCACCAGGATTTGGCATTTTGTGGCTAAATGGGTGCAATATGGCAAATGAGCTGCAGGACATAATAAACAAGGGAAGATCTTACATTTTCTTACCTATTCAGTGTGTCAAATACATCCCAGGTGTAGAAGACGATTCTAGTAAACAAAGTCACTGAACTCAGGCTATTGCCATTGTGTGTAACTATTTCCATATTACCCCTTTCATAATTTAACAAAGGCCATCTGGAAAAAAAAAATTGGTTTTTTTGCCTTCACTTCTATTCAACCTGTAATGAGCTTTCATTTCTCCTTCTTTGTCTATCAGAAATCATCTTCTTCTTTCCAAGGTAAGTTTATTCAAAGACAGTTTATGCTCTATTGTTCAAACACCAACATTGTATTTCATCTTAAATAGTTCTTACCTCTTTGGCTACTCTGTTCCCAGTATTTTTGTAACTATAGGTCTTTTCAACCTTTTGCTGGCCTAGAAAACTCAAGACTCTTCCAGCTTCCTCTTGCAAAGCGGTTTCCATTCACCTTGTCATTCTTCCTATTCTTCCATGCATCCTTCCTGACCAAATTTAGATCACTAAATTGCACGCAGCATTCCAGACGAGGCCTTACAGAATTAACATTTCCCAGGTGGTACTGAATGTGTTCCTTTGGAGACTTTCAAAGAGTTGCACCTGCAGTTTTTGTGGCTGCATTACTCTGGTGGCTCAGTGACACTGGCACTCTGGCTGATCTTAGCACCCCCAATCTTTTTTTCTGTCTGTCCTCCCAACCTCCCAAACTGATAAGTTTGCCACCAAAATCCCTATCATAGCTCTAATTTCTGTGCTATTTCATATCTTTCCACTTCTTTAAGCCAATTATTCAGTCATCTAGATCTGTCCCCTCATCCACAGTCTTGATGACAATGCTTAGGTTGCTCCATTGCTAAATTTCATAGTCTCAGCTCTACTGCTAATATTTTAAACAACCCAAGACTAATCCTTGAGAAATGCTTTTAAGAACCTCCTTCCTGTCTCACACTGCTTATTTATTCTGTTCTTTACTGACTCTGTTTCTTCTATTCACCCTCATCTGCCCCATCTCAAGTGGTATTTTTCCACAAAACATGCTAAGGGCTTTTATAAGAAGCTTTTTGTCCAGTGTCAGGGAAGGCATGACTGAGATCAACAGAGTTAGAGAAGGACAGAAGTAGCCCAATTTGTTTAAACTTCATAATCCCTGAAAATGGAGACACTGAAGGCAGCAGATGTATAGCCAGCCTGCCAGGACTGCAACAACTTTCACATAGCCATAACAGCAAAAAACTGTAGGAGGGATAGAGTTTGTCTCCATGCTACCTCTGCTACCCTTCTGTTATATTACTTAAGACTTGCAGTTACATTTCTTTAGCTTAAAAAAAACGGTCTCCTTGGAAAACATATCCAAGTAAGAGGAAGCCGATAGAAATTGGGATGGGAAAGCAGTCAAGAACCTAGGACCAACAACTGCTCCATTCAACATAGGGAACACGAGCCTGACTTCTGCTCCAGCCAGGCGCATGGGTGTGATGTTAAGGACACAAAAGAGCTGAGCAGGGCACAGCAGATGGGCACTCACCTTCCCCTTATGGTATGGTAATAGTGCACCTTCCTGACAGCACTGTAGCAGATAAGCAAACAAGAAGACTGTGGTCCAATTCTCCTTTCACCGGGGATGAATTTGGAGTCACTTCACTGACGTCAGTGGAGTTATTCCAGAATTGCACCAGTGTAAAAGGGGGCAGCATCTGCTTCGTGAAAATGGATGCCATCAAGCTAATTGAAAACAACAGATGCATCAATGAGCAGCAAGACAGTAATGTTCCAGTTTTCTTGTAAAATGCCGTTTAATTTCTCTCCAGGGAATGTAAGAGAATGAACCAATGTGTACTCTAAAACCTAAATCTTCTGTTGGTGTAAAATTGTATACAATCTTTTAGGTGAATGGACCAATGTGCATCTACAACACCTGAAGAGATCTATTCTAGACATCTGCATTTACAGCCCGCTTCTCTGGGTCTGAGTTACTAAATTAGAAGTCAAATCATTCATATCCTTACTGATACATCTATCTAACCTCAGGTAGAGAGCAGAATCAAGATGCCAGTTTTCTTTAAGCAAACAATGGCTACAATACCAACTAAGTTTGGCAATTTAATTGGTAAATTTGGTAATTCAATTGGTACATTTGTGATTTACAGCACTTTTTGACTAAGGGTCTTCCAAAACTTTACACCAAGTAAATATCTTTATATCAATTTAGCAAAAGTGAAGCCAAAGGACCTACTGAACTTTCAGTGGTATTCTGTATGAAGACAGAGATTTCCCATTAGTCTTGCCTCTAATGAATAGGCACCATGGCTTTACTATTTTAGGGTGACCATGGAGGTTGATGAGCACTTTCCTTCCCATAAATCTTTTTCTTTCTTTCTTTCTTTCTTTCTTTCTTTCTTTCTTTCTTTCTTTCTTTCTTTCTTTCACTAGGAAGTCATACACAGGAAAGTTCAATCTATCGCTTCAGTCCCTCTTAATTTGCACTACAGACAACATGGATATTTCCTGTGGTGAGTGTTTATCAATGAATGTTTATGCTCTAGGAACATAAAACCCACACTGATCACAGTTATGTTTCCCAAAGTATATAACTACACTACAGTATTCAAGCTCTTGTGCCAGCCAGCAAGCCCCAGGCAGACTTCCCTGGAGCAAGTGAAAACTCAGACAGTTAGGCAAGGCATATAGAACTGACACGTACTAACAACATAAGCTAAACAGGAAATCAAGGTTGCTGCAGTCCCTGTCTGCTTTCCTCCACAGACATTCTCCTGGGTTTATCTCTCTGACTAGGATCTTGCCTTATTTAGGACCTGACTCTAAATAAGAAGAGCTCCTTCTCGTAATTAATGGGCAATTTCATCACAAGTCTTTGGTGGCAGCTAAGGACACTCAGCATTCACCGGCAATTGTTCATTTTATCAGAGGATTAAGTCTTTTCATCTTGCAAGCACCTGCTCCCCTCCTTAAGTTTTATGTGTAAAGCAAATGACTGCAAGTCAGGGATTCAACTGTGAGCCTGCTGACAATATGGCTACAAAAGTCTTCAGAACAGGATTTGTCTAGAGTGTGAGCTCCAAACTAAAAAGATGAAGAGCTCAGACTGTGCTTTCAGTTACAGCAATGTAAACAGAGATATCTTGTGCTTACGGGGTGCAGCTGAGGAAAGAATCTCGTTTAGTCTTAAAATTCTCTATGAATTAATCTGCACATTCCCACCATTGATAAAAAAATACATTAATGCTGCTGCTCTTATTTTTGTTAATATAAACTTAAAGCTTAACTTTGCCTGCTTCAGTAGACTTACTTGGCCCCAAGTCAGATGAGAGCTTCTGGGAAAATTGTGGTTAACTCCTGCTGTAACCTGCAGATCTTTCCCTGATGTAGACAGGACCTCAAGAAGAGAACAAACAAAAATAAGCATTTTAACAAATAGCACATATGTTTTGACTTGATACAGAAGACTGAAGTTGCAGCTCAATATAAACCAAGGTAGTTGTACTAAATGGAGTTTTGCCAACTTGAATCAGCAGATGATGAGGATTTGGCTCATGCTGTATTTTTGTAGTTTATAATTATCTTTCTTTCTTCACCTAGAACCAGATTCTCCCTTTAGGCTGCAAATCTTAATTAGGAAATCCTTCCTCATTAATTGCAAGAAACTCTTAGTCATTAAATTTCACAAATGAAAAAGAAACCTTACCTACTTCTCCTATAGCAGCAGACACTGGAGCTGTTTGTTCCTTTCCTTTCAGGGATGATGCTGTTCTTTCCATCACAGTATGAAAGACACTTCAGTCCTTACCCTGTCTCTTGCTGCCCTGAATTTCCTTTATACTCATTCTTCTTTATCTCCATAGGGATCTCTGTACATTGAACAAGGGGGCCTAGGAAAAAACACCAATTCCAGTCACCTTCATCCCACTGCTGCTCAAGCAGTGAATTTTTATCAATGAAAGCTGGATCAAAAGGAACAGGGCCAAAACAGAAAATTGCTCAAAAATCCCAAATTGCAACATTTTCCAAACAAGAGCAGAACAGGGATTTCATCTTGGACATAAGTGCAGGAATCCAGCAGTAATGTAGATTTGAAATACTGGAAAACAACGCTTCACAGCTCTCACAGTCTTTTATGTGGTTGATGAGTTGCAGATAAAAAAAGGTGTCCTCAGTAAAATTCTTCCTTTGCTTCCTTCCCCACCTCCAACAAGATGATTTCTGTCCTTTGGTGCAAAACATCCTGTGGGAAAATTATCTGGGGAATTGATTGTCGCAGAACAGCCAAGGGTTTAGGAAGGAGCAATAGTCTCTTCCACACCAAAACTATCTCCCAGTGAGATTGTAGAAAGAGTTTATGGGGTTTTTTAATGTGATGCTTTAGCTTGTATTGATTGTCACAAGGCACCCAGGTGACTCTACATTCACAGCCCAGTTGCCCCTCAGCTCCTTCAGTGTGAGTGCTCAGATTGTCCTTCACACGCTCTCTACCTCTCTGTGTGCAAGGATATACAAATAAAATCCCTTCCCATCTCCTGGTTTGCACTCCCTGCTTTCAAATGACAGACTGTCTGTCTGAAGTTGGACAGGACAGGGGTACACGATAATAAGGTGATCATCTTCAGTAAGCAAAGAAAACAGCTGTAAAGATAAGGTGCTCATATCTGAAAACTGAAAATATTCAATGAGTGCTTTTGCTTGTAGCCACAGTCACATGGTAGAGAGAAACAGTCTGGGAGGTTGTTATGGAAACAAGTCCCTGGAGGTGCCAACTTTGCTTCATGAGGATGTGCTTTGCCTTCAGAAGGAAATTGCTAGGCAAACAGACAGATTCGTATTTCAAACATCAAGGAGTGAGTGCTAAGGGCTGAGAACTTGAGCTAAGATTTTCGAAAGCATCTCTGTGACCTGGCGACACAAGTCCTCTGTAAAGTCAACGGCATGGGTGCCACTACATCACTTCAGCCACTTGAAAAAAATCTGAAAGCTCCTTAATAAAAATGCCAAATTCCAGAAGTTCTATAATATATAGTATTATCGATGACTCTGGGACTTCACTGCCTTGCTTTTCAGGATATGCTTAGAGAGGATTTACATGCCTAAATGAAAGTCCCTAGGTTAGAGTTTCCAAGCTTCTGTTAGCTTTTTATATTTCTCTTAGCTCTAACATGGAAAACCCAGGGAGCAAACACCACTCCTGTTTTACACAATTTCATTTGCACATTCTTTTCAGAACCGAAAAACGTACATCACAAGAACTGCACAAATCTGCCTGTTTGCAACAAATTTCCTTTGCACCAGAGCTTTGCGTATACATCTGCATGTGTGCAATCTCTGCATGGAGATTTTCAAAAGCCACAACCCTCCAGTTAAAAACTCACTGTGAATTTCACCTGAAAGCAGGAAATCTCTTTCCAAGAGCATCATAAGAAGACACGCTGGGATTATGCTACCAGTAATTTGTGTCACATCTTTTTTTGACAGTCTCCATGCCCAGCCATCTGTCCTGCTGGTCGGGAGAACAACCTGTTCTTAGCAGGGAGGGCTCCTGCCTGGCAGGGGCAATGGGGTCATGCCCAAGGGAAGAAACAATCATAGGAATTTTCTGACGTAGGCTAAGTGTGTCTCATGCCTCCTCCTGAACTTGTGCTTAACCTGAGTTTTTTATATCTTACTTTAGAGAAACTTTTATCAGCTGATACACTCAGGCATAAAATAAACCCAAACATGGGCATTCTGCTAGGAGACAAAAGCAGCCTTGAAACATCCTTCTTAAACAGCAAGTTCTTTTACAGGTTTCTAGTGCATCAGCTAAAGCAACATAAAATTTGAAGACAAGTCATTCTCTTGCACTCAAAGAAAAGAATTTTTTATAGCGACCCTGAAACACAACTAACAAGAGCTTTTCACTGAATTAACTCAATGACGGAGACAACTTCTTACACAAAATCAACAGAGACGCCACTGTGCTGATCCTTCCTCAGTCCCACTTATTCACCAGGGTTACTTACCCACCAGTTGTTTGCACGCTTCAAGGGATGCAAAATGGCTCCCAAGGCCCAGACCTTCACAGAGATTTGTCTCAGTCCCGATGAACCAAAGAGAAATTAGGCACCTGTGTATTCAGGCAAACCCCTCTTGGCTACAGAGCCCTCACCACATCACACTTGTTTTTCCCAGACTGACCTGCAGTAACTGAGACAAGTGGCATCTTGCTACTGATTTCAGCGAGAGAGAGAACAAAGGTTTAAATATAATGGTTGTGCGCTGACCCCAAGGGAGATCCCTGCACACTAAAAACCTTTGAGAAGGCAACAAGACTCCGGAGAAACGCAGCAGTTAGGATTTACACAAACAACTTCTACCATATGATGAGGGCCCAGATGAGGAAAGCCTATAATAAAAGCACTCTAGGCATGGAGCCAGATCTCAAGACGATGAAAAACAAGCAGGGTAACGAAGATGCAAACAGATCCCACCTCACAACCAGTTCTATAGCCAATTCTGTCTATATTAAAGTAATGCGTTTAGCATTCTTAGCCTTATAGTTGAAAAGTATAATATATACAAAAAATGTACTCTATATATTTTGCATCTTGATATTATGTCTGGTTTATGAATTACATGTGTCACATGCAACATGTAGTACATTCTAATATGCGTATCACACAGTATGATGCAAGGCCTTAATGGCTGCCTTTGCTTTCATACACATGCACACATGTGAATGCAGAATATACACTCAGATTTAAACAAGAAAGGCTTTTCCTTGCAGGAAAATTTGCCAATAGAATCTGAAAGCATTCATTTCCCCTTCTCACCCACTGGCAGCATTAGCAACATTTTGAAGTTAGGTGTAAGGTAGAGCTGACTAAAAAAATGAAAATATCCGGGAAGAAAAATGTGCATCTTAACATGCAATCTCTAGTCTCTTGGTAAACCCAGCACTGCAGGCCATTTTGCATTGCTAGCATCAGTTGCTCTCATAAAACCTAGTGCATTCAAGTGACATTGCTGTGCCTTCTATCTGTGAAATACCAAGAACTGGCTAGATCAGTAATACAGCAAAAGCACCTCTTCAAGGCGAGCTGTTTCTCCCCTCATTTGAAAGGTCTAGGGTATGCTGTTGGGTTTGTGCAGATGGTTTAGGAAAGTTTGTATCCACGCCAATCTCAATCTCAAATGTTGACACATTTACCCTCAGGCAATTTATGCCGGTGACCCACTAAAGCAGTGCAATCTGCAGACAGCACAGGTGCAGCTGCCTGTGGTCAGGGTTTTTCAGCAATGTCAACAAAATACCAACATGAAAACTTCTCTCAGCTATACAACCACTTCAATAGAAATGCCATAGAATCAATTGCTCTCATATGCCTGAATACAGAATTGGCTATCCAAAGCATAAAGTACATCTCACTAAATGCTATTGTGTGGAGATATACTGCAGAGACAACAAATGAATTACTCAAATTTGCCTTGCATCAGAAGGCACTTACCACTATGTAGAATAAGTTGGTTCTATAAAAGCCAATTAACATCAGGGCACTGGCATAAAGAAGGCTGAAGTAAGCTCAAAACACAGAGAAACTTCACCAAGCCTGTTGATTTCTATAAGCCTGTTTTTGATAAATGGTATATGGTCACAAACAGCAAAGAGCACCTTTTCTGAAACATAAAGCAAGAGGATCTTTAGCATGCCAAGGGTCACAAAGAAGGAAGGCATCTGCTTGCTGACTTTCCCCTACAACTGCAGAACTCACTGTGATGCCGGCTACAGCGTTTCCATTATTCAAAGGCAATGGCATGGCAGCTGTGACTGATCCCACAGCCAAGGGCACTGCGCTGGACTAAAGGGCATAGCTTGAGCCAGATGTTTGTAGTCCCTTTAACTGTTTACTCGCTGATGAATCCTTCAGCTTGAAGTAGTGGCAAGGGCTTCTCTGCTAGTGGAATATAAAGGCTAGGTTTCAGAGCAAACACTGAATTAAAGCAGTCTTCAAAAACAGAGAAAGAAATTCACAAGGGAGTTCGGGATGACAGCTAGCACTCCATGGAACAAAGCAAGAACATTTCTGGCTGCACACAGTAATGAAAAACAGCAAATCAGGACAGAAGAGCCCATTATCACAATCATTCTGTTTACAGTATCACAATTCACAGTCTGGCATGTAAAAACTGAATAGATCCAGCTGCTAGTAGGAAGATGGCTGTGCCGCAGCTTGCAGCTCTGTGTCTGGACCCAGGATAACAAAACTGATCACACCTCTGTCAGCATTTTCTTCTCTTTATAACTCTGGTTGTTGGGAGGAATAAAGTTGGAATATTTCATGGACTCCAGGTCTTCTGCTTCCAGGAATTCAGATTTGCTGAGAGACTGATTACTGTCCCCCTTCTTGGGCTCAGAGAAGGGGGACTGCTGCTGGCCACAGGTGACATGGGTGTACTGACACTGCTCTTCATGATCAGTCTCTCGGTGGTAGAAGTAGTTGAAGTTGGACACAATTACAGGGACAGGAAGGGCAATGGTGAGCACACCCGCGATGGCACACAAGGAGCCCACGATCTTGCCGCCAATTGTCATGGGATACATGTCCCCATAGCCCACGGTGGTCATGGACACCACTGCCCACCAAAAAGCATCAGGGATGCTCGTGAACAGGGAGTCAGGGTCATCCGTCTCTGCAAAGTAGACAGCACTGGAGAAGAGGATCACCCCAATGAAGAGGAAGAAGATGAGGAGGCCCAGCTCCCTCATGCTGGCCTGAAGAGTCTTCCCCAAGATCTGCAGCCCTTTGGAGTGCCTGGAGAGTTTGAAAATCCTGAAGACTCTGACCAGCCGGATGACTCTGAGGATGGCAAGGGACATGGCTTGCTGCTGGCCCCCATTGTTGCTGCTGCTGCCGGGCTGCTGCTTCTGCTGCTGCTGCTGGGCTAGCTCGGTGCCCAGGGTGATGAAGTAGGGGATGATGGCCACGATGTCGATGATGTTCATGATGTTGCGGGAGAACTCAGGCTTGCTGGGGCAGGCGAAGAAGCGGACAAGGAGCTCAAAGGAGAACCAGATGATGCACAGGGTCTCGATGAGGAAGAAGGGGTCGGTGAAGAAGGGCCCGGCGCCAGCAGCGGGGCGCAGGGGCAGTGGAGTCCCGCTGGGTGGTGGTGGCGGGGGCAGCAGTGCCTCATCGCCGGGTGGTGCCGGCTCCCCAAAGCTGGGCTGGGTGCCTTTGGGCTCCTGGCGAAACTCGGGCAGGGTCTCCAGGCAGAAGATAACGATGGAAATGAGGATGACCAGCACAGAGACGATAGCAATGGCCCGGGCTGGCCCAGAGCTCTCGGGGTACTCAAAGAGTAGCCAGACCTGGCGCTGGAAGTGGTGCTGGGGCAGGGGCTTCTCCTCCTCTGGAATGAAGCCCTCATCCTCTCGGAAGGTCTCGATGGCCTCCTGGCCCAGCTGGTAGAAGCGGATCTCCTCCAGAAAGATGTCAAGGGGCACATGGACTGGCCGGCGAAGCCGCCCCCCGGACTGGTAGTAGTAGAGGATGGCGTCGAAGCTGGGCCGGTTGCGGTCGAAGAAGTACTCGTTGCGGAGCGGGTCGAAGTAGCGCACCCGGCGGCTGGGGTCGCCCAGCAGCGTGTCGGGGAAGATGGAGAGGGTCCGCAGCTGCGTCTCGAACCGCAGCCCCGAGATGTTGATCACCAGCCGCTCGCTGCTGCAGCAGCTGCCGCCGCTCCGCTCCTCGCCCGGCGCCTCCGCCTCGCCACCGCCCGCCCGCGGGGCCGCCAGCGCCAGCGGCTCCTCCGCCCGCATCCCGCCCGCTCTACCCCGCCGCCGCCACCCCCTCACCCCTCGCCTTCACCGGCCGCTGCCGCCGCCCGCCGCCATCCGCCCGCCGCCGCCACCGCTCCCCGCCCCGCCTGTTGCGCCTCGGTGCGGCCGCGCTCGCCCAGCGGCTCCGCGGGGCTCTCGGCGCGGCGCAGCTCCTCCTCCGGCTCCGGCTCCCGCCCCGGCCCCGGCGTGCTCTGCCCCGCGCTGCTGCACGGCGCGCCCGGCTCTGCTCTCCTCGCTGCGCGCACACACACACCCGGGAGAGGGGAGAGAGAGAGGAGGAGGGAGGTGTAGGAGCACGCACACACACGGTTACACAGAGCGGGAGGGAGAGAGGTACGCGCAGAGACACACAGACAGGCACCCGTGAGCAGAGGCATGCAGGGATACAGAGAGACAGAGACACGCAAATACGAGCAGCGCCAGCGCGGACACGCTCAGATACAGGCAGACGCAGGCACCCACACAGCGAGACACACACACGCGCGCACTAGTGGACATGGACGTGCGCGGAGGCTGCTGCGGTACTCGCCCCTCCTCGCCCCGCGCCGCGGCGGCAGTAGCAGCCCCAGCCCAGGGGCGTCCGGCTTTGGGGGGGTGGAGGTACCCCCGAGCCTATCCTGCAGCTCTATGGCTGGACGCTTCGCAACAGCTTGCCCACGGGGTGCCACCGTCCCCGCCCTTCTTTTCCCCAACCCCGCCACCAAGAAGAACCTGCCCCTGGCCCTTCAGCAAAACCCCGACGGCGACTGTCAAACACCAACGGCTCCTGCCAGTGCTCAGAGTTAAGTTCTGGAAACCGGGAGACCTCTGTGTTGTTCCTGTCCCTGCCGCAGGCTGTAGTTGACCTTGAGTCGGTCACTCCATGCCTGTGGCTCGTGGACCTCCATCTATAAATGTCATTGCCATGATGCAAACACGACAGTGGCATGGCGCCATCCACAAACTGAGACAACCTGTCACGCAGTGAACAGTGCAACAGGGGAAAGACACAGGTAAATACAGTTTCTCTCCTATCATGTAGGGGAGATAGCATTTGCCCCTTCTCTCAGACACCAAACAGGCAAACTTGCTCATTTTTTTGTTTACCACCAAAACTGGGAGCCCAAACTGAATTTCACAGGCCACCAGACTTCCAGCTCTTTTGCCTTTAGAAACCTGTCGCTTGCTCTGTCCATGTCACGCTTGGCATCTGAAGGCATAGAGAAACTCATGACAGTGTACTTTCTCCCTCCAAAAATGGGGCTAACAGGTGAGGCTGCTTCCATCCTTCCCCAGATGAAAGTCTGTCTTTCCCTTGAAAGCCCTTTGTCGATGCTAAATATTATTAACCAGGCTTTTATCATCATAATATCTGATGCCTTTCTGGCTGCAAGCCATACGCTTAGCCTACAGTTTCAGCAGCACAGATCTAGAAGAAAACATTCCCCTCTTTACCCCCTCCCGATTCCTCTTTAACTAGCTGGCAATATTCAGTTATTTCAGGCTCTGGACATTTGGACCGACTGACTATGGCTGCCTTGTTTGGCTCTGTCCTCAGGAAGGAGGTGAACATGATTTAAATGCAGTTTAATCCTTTTTCTTTTCTCACTCATTAGCACTGAAGATGGCTGTTTCTTTCATGTTATACATGATTAAGGTGTGGCAACTGGATGAAAAATACTTTGCTGGAGAATATACCATTTCTTTTAAAAAATGAATTGGTTTACCTTTGTAAAAGTAAAATGCTTTTTTTCCAATTATTACAATGAATTATTCATTCACAGGATTATTTGAATCATAATTATGATTTATTCATTCACACGGTTAACTATTGAGAAATCCTTTAGAAACAGCTTTTGGGAGGGATGGAAAAGCTCCTGAGGTTTATAAGAGGATACAGGGCATGTCTACATTGCAATCACTGCTGTGATTGAGCTCATCCTGTACTGGGTTTAAATGAGCAAGCTTCAAGCAGCGTAGCAGAGACAGCGTGGAGCTCTGCAACGATTCACAGGACAATTTTTCCAGCCTACACAGACATCCCATGCTGCCACGGCTCTGGTCTTCATGTTACTTGAGCTAGCAGTGTTAGATAGCTGAGGGGCCTCCACACAAGCTGCAGTGCCATCCAGCCCTGGCTACCCACTCTGCTCACCTCCTACTGCAGTCATCTCTGAGCAGGTGCCCAGGCTGCTGTACACTGCCTGTACTTGCTCCTGAAAGACCTTAAGAAGTCCCTGTATTTCCCTCTGTGTACTTATGCTGAACCTCAGACTCAGTATTAAACCCACAAGCCTTTGCAACGTGCAACTAAACTCTTTTTAGCACACAGCCTGTTCCCAAACTGATCTGAACCACACTGCCTGTGCAGCCACACCCCTCACTTCTATATTAAGAAGTGATGCCAGCTGCTGCCACCGTTCAGCCTCCGTGTAGATCTTGCTGGGCCAGCATCTTGAGATGGTACATAATTTGCAAAGCTGGAAACGAATGGCAAGGGAAATCCAGAGATGTCAGGGAGAGGCAAGAGGCAAACCCTGAAGGAGCACTTGAGAAAGCCACACAGCAATGCCATAACACTCCCTGCAGTTATTTGGCTGCTAGGTCTGGAGCCAACACCACAAGACCGGTACCATCTAAAAAGATGCCACTAGGCTTCTCTTTCAGGTGGTGGCTGTGTTCACATCTCCACGCTCAGGAATGGGATGTTGTTGTGGTTCAAGAGTTTAGAATGACCACATCTTCCCCTAGGCTTTATTTGTCACTAATTCCAAGATGCACAAAAACCCCTTCACAGATACATCGAAAAAAATTGTTGCTGACTCTAGGACAGGAGGACACCTGTTTCTGGGCTCCCATCCTACTCCAGAGGCTGGACGGACATTGCCCCCTCGGAGCTTGGCTCTTATAGGCACCTGTCAATCTATGGCACAGCAGTGCAGCTTCAACAAGCCAAACAGTTCCTGGGATGTCTTACATGCCCCTTAATGTGAATCAGCATTTGGGGTAACTCTGTCACCTTTTGGATTCCCTTTAGCTCCCTTTCACTGGATTTGATGTGCTCAGCACTACAGCTGACACAAAATTATGGGTATGTAGCATTTTCTCAGGAAAGCCACCCTCAAAGTAAGCACTCCAGAACTGAGATACCGCACGTGGGATTCTAGATTTGTGTCTAGCACATGCAGAACTCCTTATCCATTTCCCGTCTTTCTGGATTTCCCAGTAACTCCAACTTTCTCCTGAACCTTCCAATTCTCTCCTCCATGGCTACTGTGCTACCCCTATCTCCTGCTTCCCACATTCAGGTACTTTTCCCAGTTACAGCGCATCTCCTCCCTCTGACCCGACTTGTTTCTTCACTTACTTGCAGGCCAGTGGCCCCTGGTGTCGAAGTCGGTATACTTTTCATATGCTATTTACAAAAATCCTGTTGGGACTGGACCCTGCCCAGCAAGCACTGAAGATGGTGGCTGACTTCCTGACTCACTAGAAGGAGACACTGGGCAACCAGGAGAACAGCTAGAGATGCTTTGCTCATGTGACCTCTTGTAATACTCAGCCATATCAAATGAAGAGACCGGAAGAAAAACAAACAATCCTTCATACCTGCAGTAATTTTAGTGAATGATGGACCTCTGAAATAATGCATAAACAACTTAACATGCAGCCTAAAAGGTACAGTATAGCCCCCACAGGCTTGAGGCCCTGAGATAGAATTAATCTCCCAGAAGCCAAAATATTCCACACGTTGAACAAATCCTGATAATGTAAAAAGTGCGATAGCCAGGGAAATTAAAAAAAAATTTAATAGTTGGCAGAGCACCCACATTTGAAATGGTCATTTACATTTACAGTTGTGCACAGTATCAATTGTAGCCAGCTTCATACCTCCCTATTTACTCAGAGTCACAAATCTATAAATGAGAGTGCTAAACAGGAGAGGGAAGCAGAACTAGCTTATGCCCTGAAGCTTTTAGCCATACCACTCAGAAACAGAAGTTGTCCTGTTTTGTTCTCTTATCAGAAACCAAGAACAAACCTATCTGTTTATCATCATCCTTCCAGGCATCAGAGCAGCCAGCTGATATGGTATCAAATGTCAATGGCCAAATTCTTTAGTGCCTTCAGCCTCTTTGTCCTAGTCCAAGTGAAGGCATAAGTCCGAAATGTTACTCTCTTCATCTGACAGAATGCTAGATACATTTCTGCTATGAAAGATGAGTGATTTCATTGAACATGGGAAATGAAATATTGTCTTTCATATTAGCATTGCACTATAAAAGTGAAGAAAATATATGAGGACTTCTCAGTTTGTGTAACTGCAGTTCTCAAAGCATCAGATGGTAACTGGGTGAACAGGGTTCGGGCATTTAACAATACCCTTTTCATGTATCCATCATGCTGCAGTTTCCACCATTGTCACAACAGGACTTTCCAGTTTTCCCAAGACAAACAATCCTGATAATTCTCTGATAGGAAAGCATCCATCCCAGTTCTCTGAGCTACTGTCTCCTTTCATTCTTACCTATAAAGTTCCTTCCTTTCTCCATTAGTCACACATTTGAAGCAAAGCCAGCAAACTTGGTGGAGATGTTGTTATGTAGATACGGCATCAGCCATAGCATAATGAATTCACATGTGTGCACACACACGTGCATTACACACACACACTTGAATTAACTCTCTCCCTGTACCGTTAAGGTTACAGTAGTTATTTCATAACAAAACATATTTACAGAATACTACACAGGCTGTCTCTACACTATGCTTTGAATAGGATGCTTTTGCTGATGGAGGAAGAATTACACTTCCATGCTAAACTGAAGATGACAGTCTCATTCACTGTATCACCCACGACTATTCCTGGAGCACTCTTTCCCCTGCATTAAACGAGGACAGGTTCTTGTACTGGCAAAAACATTCCACTATGTGACTAGAAATTATGTCACAATGCAGGAATAAAGGGCGAAGGGGAAGGGAAACCAGGTTGTACCAGAAACTTTCATGTGAGCATTTCCTAGCTTTCGAGTACTTACTTCTGTAAACCTAAAGTGCCTTTAATGCTGTGTTTGGCTTGGGCTTTCAAAAAACTAAAACTAAAAATAAAATCCCCCAACTTTTATCTGACAGATGAGTAACATTTAAACCTATTTTAAACACCTATAACCAAATCCCTTAAGAGTTTTCCATGTAAACCTATTTTTTCTCAAATGCTTTCCAGAGAAAGAGACCCCTAGAAGTATTCCAGGGACTCCAGATCTCTAGTTAACACAGGATGAAAAACATGCTGGCCTGCAGACAATCACAGCTTTTAGGATCACAACACAACCCTATGCTGTGTAGGCAAATGAATGAGTGGGACAGAAGATAACAACAGTATGCAGACCCATGACCAGAAAAAAAGATGGAAGGCTTCACAGCTATTTGCTAGGCAGCTTAGAATTACTGAGGCATGCAAACACTATGTCCAAATTCAAGTTCTGCATTAGCAGACACAACTCCTCTGAGCTGTCTGTCCACCCTTCAGCTGGAATTTATCTTCTTTTGGTTCGGTTCAAACCCTTTTGCTCCTGCACTCCATCATTCAATTTCCATCCCTTAATTTGTTTCTGTCCGACAGTCCCTGAGCTGGTCCCAAATGTTTATCCTGCCATCATGTTCCTGCCCATGTCTGGTCCTTCTGTTACCATATTCTATCCTCTCCCAGCCATTTCAATTCATTCTTCCTATCCTATCCTATCCTATCCTATCCTATCCTATCCTATCCTATCCTATCCTATCCTATCCTATCCTATCCTCATTTCCCAGTCCCTTCTGCTTCTAATCCTTCTGTCTAAGTCTGACTCAGTTCCCCAAATCCCAAATGTTTCAACAGAGCCCCGCTTCCGTGCAAGAGAAGGGCATTATTTCCAAAATGACCAGCAATTTATTTAAAATCCTGCTGTGGCATTTGGTACATCTGCATTTGTGCGCCAGTGATATTTAGAGCCCTCCTAGTACTTCCATATGTACAGCGAGGAAAATTATTTTAGGCCAGGTACAGAAAGCCCTTGCTAGGAGTCCCAGCTAAGATCAGATTGCACATGCTGCCACTGGCACCTCTAATACTTTTTAGCTGGCAGTGTTTGCAACAGAAAAGTTTATGGTAGGCTTATGTTTGCATGCATATAATGCAACAGAGGTTTGAGAGAGCAGTATTGTACAAAACAACAAAGTTATCAGTTATTCATTATCGAGTTAATATTAGCAAAGTGAGAATATGTAGCTGTATGTTGGAAAAGAAAAATAAGTAACATATTACCTTGCAAGGCATCCTGTAACTTTCTCCTAAGTCCTCCTATTAATGATCCACCTCAATGTCGTGTACCCAGTGTAAGGGTATGTGGAAGGAGAAAGGATCTGGTTCATTAAGGAATCGATCAAGGCCCCTTTCAGTGCAAAGGTGATAAAGGGGAAGAGAGAAAACAAGACACAGGAAACAAAAATCTGATACATAAGGGATAATGGAAGCAATGACAAAGATCCAAAGTCTTCAGCCACTAATTGATGGGCCATTAAGAAACTCCAGGCACAGCTTTGGAGGGGGCCAGCCTGGGCTTTGTAACCCATAAGAAGGGGGAAACAAGAGGAACAGGAGGATTTGGCATATTCGAGGGGGGGCTGTGGGACTGTGAAAAACTTGCTGAGGAAAGTAAGGGTAAGGGGTGAATAAGGGGGTGATAATAAGGGGTAAGGTGAATAAGGGGGTGAATAAGGGGTAAGGGTGGTGAATAAGAGAGGGTGAGGTAAAACAACGTGTGGGTGCTATGTGACTTGTCTGACCCAGTCCTGCCGGTGACCAACACAGTCTGTGCTGGCTTCTCATCAAACCCTTCCTTCACTGTCTCTCCCTGTAACCTCACTCCCTGCCCCCTGTGTCAGTGCTGTAAGGACGAGGTGCTGGCAACCACGGGCACCCTGTAAGTCGATTTGGAGTCAGAGGGGGGAGCAGGACCCCAGGCAGTGGTACCAGGTTCTTGTGGGGGTGAAGGTCTCAGCCCAGCCCTGGATCAGGACCAGCGTGTCCCATCCAGACAGGAGGAATCACTGGGTCCTGGAGCTGCTGGAGATAGGGCAGGCACTTACAGCACCCCTCAACACCCATCCCTGAGAGCTTGGGGTCAAACAGTGAAACTTCCACTGAAGGCATCTCTACAGACACGTGCACATGCAGCCTGTTTAAACAGTATTTAAAAAAATTCAAAACCAGAACTCCCCACACCCCAAAGCTGTGGAAACTTGTTACATTTAAATTTATTGTTACAAGTTATAGCAGGCTGTTAGATGCTGTCTGTATTGTAACACGTTGCCTCCTTTATTTTGTACAACCACTGCATGTCACTATTGAGAGAGAATGATAAAGATTTTAGTGAGATTTCTGTACTTCTGATGTGAAGGGAATCCGCTATTACCAAGGTAAGCCGCTGTCCCATTCCCTGTCTCCCCACCCAGATACACAGTGGGATGTCCTGTCTGCACAAAGATCTTCCCCCCACCGTGGTTCCATACAAGCCGTTTGTCCCCCTAATAGCACTTCTGTCTGTCCTTATCCTATTGACTGATAATGCCCCTGTGCATGTAAAATACTGTGTCTCTCAGGCCCCAATCTGCCCTGACCTGCAAAGCATCTTCACTATCCTTTCTTTAAGTGGGGAGTGTCTATAAAGGTCATCTTTCCATCATTCTCAGTAGGCATTGTTAGTCTAGGTAGTAGACTGACCAGCTGCACACAAGAGGGAAAGCAGAAGGGAATACAGCTCCCTGGAGCCATACAACTCTTTCTGCTCACTATACCTGTCCATCCCAATCCCACCTGCAAAGGGGAGGGAAAGATTCTAGCCTTCCTCTAACTTTTAACTGCCCTTCACAGGAATTTCTATTTCCCCCCTGGAGTGGAAATGATGAGACTTCTAGAGCTCATCTGGCCAAAAAAAGGTCATTTTGCTCCCTATGAAACCAAAGCTGGCAGCACTGTGTTCCTTCTCTCATCTCAGGCTCTCGGGCTGCCTTTCCTTCATCCCACTCCGTGCACTTCTACACCTGACACATGCACCAGTGTCCAGCCTGTGGGCACTGAGAGAACTGTAGAAAGAGTTCTCATGTCTGCCGCCTGTTATCCCATCCATCCTGCATGGACAGGAGCAGGAAGGTTTTGGTTAGCCAGTACAGCTCCTCCCAGTGATGTAGAAATATCTGGTCTTCTGTGTACAAGGAAATCCTCAGGGATTTTGATAGTAAATCTCTGACAAGTCTCTAAAGAAATACATGTTAAGGATATATGTAAGCAAATTTTCTCAAGGATGGAAAAAAACACACGATGACATCAGAACAACGTCCCTGCCAAATTTTCCATCTATGCTCAAAATGTTGTAGAGCTTTGCAGCAAAAAATGAGTGTACTATTTTTTGACAGGCAAAGCAAAACATTTTCCACCAGCTTTGTTTCAAAGGCAGCCGAATATTTTTTTCCCTTGTTTGTTTTAACAGAAGATTTCCAAGCAAAAACAAACAAGCAAATTAGTGCTGAGGTAGACAACCAACATGAAAAAATGCTATTTGAAGAGTCTTAAGATCAACAAGAAACCCTCTAAATGGAGCAGAGAGGGCTTTACCAGACTCTTTCTTCTAAGATAACAGTAGTATGATCATGGTGCTTAGTGACAATATTTTTGTACTTTTTCCATTGAGTATAGATAGACCAAATAGACACTAAAGCCAATCAAAACACAACAGAGGAACCTGATGTACAATAGCCAGTACACAGACTAGTTCCATTCACAGAGTTCTCCAATCTTAATTTTTATAAAGAATAGAAATAACTTCCTCTCCTCTTGACCGCTGGAACAATACGATGATCTTCGAATATGAAGCAATAAGGAAGATGTAAACATCAGCTTTGTAACATGAGCCATCTCTTCCCCTGGATGAAAACTGCTGAAAATCAGTGGGGCAATGCAGAGAAAGCTGAATAAAAACCGTAAGGGCCACTGATAAGGTGAGGATGAAGTGTCTGTTAGGAATTACCCATGCAAAATCATCTCCATTCATTCCTGGGCTTTCTGGAAACCCCTGAAGAATGCCAAGCTTTCAGTCTGAATCAGATTTCAGGGCAGTGGTAATGGGAAGAAAAAGGAAGGCTAATAGATGAATGACCCCATTGCTCAATGAGGCAGGGCATGTAGGGACAAAGGACAACAAAAAGATTGAGGTATTAATTGCTTTTTTTTTGCAATAGTTTTTACTGCCAAAATTGGACCTCTGAGCACACTGAACTTAATAGCAGAGTTGTGGGAGTGAAGCATTATCCACAAGAGAGGAAGATGGAAGAAGGGAGCACGTAAGCCAACTGGACACACACAAGTCTATAGAAATCAGTCAGGATTATTTTTATGATGCTGGTGGAGCCTGCCAATGTCATTCAAAGGCCAGTTTCTATCATCTTCAAAGGTCACACAGTGGCCAAGGCGAGGTTCCTGTTGTCTGAAAGGCAGATAAAACCCCCATTTTCAAGAAGGGGGGATTCAGGTAGCTGCAGGCCAGTCAGCCTTACTGCCATGCCTGGGAGAGTTATAGAGCAAATCCAGCTTGAAGCCATTTCCTGCCACATGATGGATGAGAAGGTGACTGGGAAAAGCCAGCATTAATTAATCAAAGGCAAATCATGTCTGACCAACTTTATTCTGTTTTATGATTAAAAGCCTGGCTCACTGGAGGAGGAGAAAGCAGTGGATATTGCTGTTTCATCAGCAATATAGTGTTCCCTCATGGTTAAATGTATGTAGGAAACAAACAGCCACTATGCTTTCCTCTCTGTATGTACCATCACTGTCCTAAAACTTAACGAACACTGAATAATGTGTTAAACAGCAATGGAAACAGAGAGATATACTGCAGATCCTTCTGACAGAAGTCCTCCAATTTTAAGTTTTTTCAAGATTTAGAAAGGAAAGGCTCCTCAAAAAGGGAAAAAGAGTTGCAGGATCAGCAAGAGCAAAGGAAAAAAGTGATCGCTGCTAGTCCTGGTGTCGAACTATAGATATGTAGTTTGGCACCTAACACCAAATTAAACCAAGTATTTGAGTTCTGTGCACAGCTCAAAGCAATGAATCACACTTTTTCCATTACATCTCTCCTATTAGAGCTGTCTTATCCAGTTATATCCAACAGTTTCCTAATGGCTGTCAAACCAAGCCTTAGCTCTTGTGTGGAAGAATAACAGCAGCACCACTTATTTTTTTTTTTTTTTTTAAACCCCTGAACAGGCAAAAGCTGCCTACAAAATAAAACAGGGACCTTCCTGAGTCACCCTTCTGAGTTTAATGAGATATACATACAGTTAACCTTGCATATCTTTGCCGGGTCATGGCTTGCTGTGAACATGTCAACACCCAATGGATTACGATTGTAACGAACAAATATTGCGCAATCTTGCACTCATGAGAAGCCTTATATAGTAACTTAGGTACTGTTGTAGAGACAAGCACAGGAGCAACTTTCCTCAGCTGGTGGAATCCCACTAACCTCTTTGGGATCGCTCAGGGGGAGTACAGCTGTCCCAGCATGTCATTGTTCATGGAACTAGGCTCTAACTTTGCTGAGGGTTTTTCTGATGAGCTGTCTTGTAAAATACTGTTCCAGAACAGAGGATGTGCCCATAAAGGTGTCAAACAAAATTCCTTAATTAAATGTTGATGCTTGCTTTTTTAGAAGACGGGAAAGAAAGGAGAGGGAACATCTTACAGCCTCTGTTCTCTCTGCCAAGACTGAACAGATCTTAATTTTTTACGCTAATAACCAGAATTATAAAAGTCTTTTTCCTCTCAAAATATCCAACATCTTTTTAACAACATGTAATGAAGAGGCTGTGGTTAAATAATGCAGTTCTTTTGCCCCAGTTCTCATGCTTTTTTATAGTGCTCATCTAAGTCACTAAAAAGAATTAATATTTTATTGCTTTCCATGAAAAATGTATAATGTCTGTCCCATAGTTTTTCACAAGATTTTAAATTGTTGTAGCTGAATTTCAGAAGATAATTTCTTTCTGATTTTGCTCTCACTGGAGTCAGTTAGCCCCTGTGGGAAAATGCCTAAATTATTTGGTAAAAAATGAAGAGGAGACTTAAATTTGTCATGGAAACCGGTTTTGAACTTGCACAATTAAACTACTGTCATGTTTCAGTTTCACAGCCCTGAAAAGACAGAAATTTTAGTTTCTGCTTGTACACATCATCACACACCAACCCTTTATAGAACTCTGGATTGAGTAGCCCCTGATTTTTAGGAAGGAAGCTTTCTTTACAAAAATATAATCTCCTAACCCTTTTCTGTTATACCCTGTCTGCACAATAGGCCAGACAAACCCTGAGAACAAAGTATTTGCAAACAAGACCTCGTCAGACTAATACTGTCAATTAAGCTAACATAACCAAACTGACAGGTCTATGTAATCGAAGCTATTGTTGACATCTTCACATTGAATGAAAAATAAGCAACCTCGCTTGATTATATGAAGATTTTAAGCATCCCTAAAGCAGACAGATTAATTGCCAGACATCTAAAAATAAAAGAAGTGTTCCAGACTTTTAAAAACCAACAAAATCCCTCTCATTTGTGGTAGTTTCTCAGGAGCAGATTCTCTAGGATTTTTCCCAGGGGAACCATTTCACATAACGCTAGTGATGCTAATCCTGCTATTTTTTACCCAGTTGAGAAGCTCTCCTTTAGATTTTTTAGTTTAAATAGCACCTAATGTGAGGAATAGTTGGACTAAATGTTTGGTGAATGTGGAATTCTGGACTCTAGAACTTTCATAG
This sequence comes from Pterocles orientalis, assembly GCA_011057875.1. NCBI lineage: Eukaryota > Metazoa > Chordata > Aves > Pterocliformes > Pteroclidae > Pterocles > Pterocles orientalis. Next base: position 1,277,679 of record WKFP01015461.1, read on the forward strand.
AGATGTTGCTATTAATATTTAAGAATAACTAAAAAAAAATCCACCATAGATTATCTCAGGACAGAAATAGCCTTAACCGTATTTCATTTTGTAAGGCATTTAGAACTGTCATCAGAGCCAGCTATTGGAATGGAGCCTTAAGGACCCAATCTATTTTTGTGAGCCCAAAGTGACCAATAATTCTGCAAAGAAAGATGCTGAGGTATTTGCAACACCTGAAGCCCAGGATGTAGGGACCATTGTAGCCCAGTAAAATGCTTGGTGTATGCTCCTGAAACACTGTACAAGGAAGATTAAACACGAAAAAGATTTCCCAAGCCTTCTGAGGAGGGCTCTTGCACAGATTTATTTTTCTGTAGCCAACCAATGCTCTTGCCAAAGCAGGAGCACCCACATCCCAAGTGCACACTGTAAGGATCAGACTGCTTTTCACTCCAGTGGGCCACCTTAGCAGATGTTTCTTCAAGGTGCAAGCACATGCTCTGAAACAGGACTGCTCTTTCTCCAATCTTCTTGACACTCACTGTGGGCAACACTGACCTGAGATTCATTTCTCTGCCTTTATTATTAGAAGAACATAAGTGCTATGGAAAACTCATTAAATGGATTTGCTTCCAGCATTCCTTCAGTTACATGTAAGCCTATCCAGCTTAAACCGACAGATTCAGAGATACCTACGGCCGTGCTATATACTACTATGAGGAGATGTCTTTATTTTTGAGTTGTGTGGAAAACTGCAGGTGGACCTAGTTGGGGCAGAACACTGTAGCAACAAAACAGTATCAAGCTACCCAGACTAATCTCACCTTATGTCAGGTGAGATCACTTGCCCTCTTACACCCAACCAAATCTTCCAGTTTTTCTTAGTTCTCTGCATCAGAAATACACTGGTGGAAATTCTGACTTACTAGACGCATGCCAGTAAGGGGTCCATTGGCCTTATCTGTGCATTTATCTCTTCCCCCATTTTCACTGGCTTCTTCTAAGGAGAAAGAGAGGTTGACAGTAGTTCTTTATAGGAATTATGCAGCTGAGCAATGAAGTCCAGTGGCTTTCTTCTTCTCCCCTTTCCCAGTGCCAGGATGACAGAGATGCTGATGAGTGGGCCAGGCAGGGAGGTGGTTGCTGTGCATCCCCACTTGAGAAGTGCTCCTGAGTTTCACTGTTCTTCTGAAGGTGGAACCCTGTGAGCAGACAACCAAATATCCCTCCCTCCAGTCATCCTTGGGGAGAGAGAAGGAAATAGAAAGCTTTCTCCTCATACAGTCTTGGTGTCTGACAACATGCATTTTCCATCGGAAAACTGTTCTCACAGAAGATTCCCAGTCAGCCCTGATGAAAATTTAGTTTTCAAATCCTTATAAATGAAGACAGACTACCATCTTCATTGTTTGAAAGAAGGGATGTCTGATCCCCATTTTTTAATTCACAGGAAGACAAGTGAAGGAGGGTCCAATAAATAATCACTCAGCTTCTGAACCCAGAGTGTTATTGATCACCCATGGGTAAACATGCAGAAATTCCACTGCACCCATCAGAATTACTGTGAATCACATGAAGGTGACTGAGGTCCAAGCGACCCACAGAGTGCTGGGGAAGACTGCTTAGTCCTCAGATGATACCCATGTGCAGAATTGGATCCTAGGTCAGAAGTGAAAACAAATGGACTAGGACCTTTTAGCAGACACAGATTTAAATTAAAAATATAAATTAGATAGTCATTTAAAGCCTGACGGGGCTTTCTGCAGAGCCCAGCCACAGCAGCTGTTCTTTTCAAGGGTATTATAATAGGCAGAATTTGTGGTAAGGTTACTGAGAACCCGATCACTTCTGAGGGTCAGCATTTGTGCGCTGCAAAATCATAGCAAGGGATGTACTGCACATAAAATCAGAGGCACAGACCAATACTGCAATTCAGATAAATGGCTGAGAAAGAAAAAGTAAGAATCATCATGAAATGCATTTCTTTCTCTGCTGTTCCCCAGTGATCGCCATTAACTACAAAAGCAGAACCACACCAGGGTATTCCACAAGGGCTTTCCAATCACTACATGTTGCCAGAGCATCTCATTAATTTTTTGGGAAGCATACCAATGCCTCCACAAGAAAAAAAATCGGGGGGGAGCGAGGGGGGAGTGTGGCAGTGTGGAGCAGAGACACTTAGTTTTTTTGTTCTGTGCTTATTACAGAGGCACTACACTTGGTCTCAAGTTCAAATTCTTATCTCAGGCACAAAGAATTTTGCTTCCAGAGAAGATCAAACTTATGTATGAGCTCATTAGCTCATTTCCACAAGGAACTGCTGCATTTGTGTATTTTTTGTACACACTGAAAAAAGGAAGTCTGCTTTTTCAAAACAGCTTCTTACCACTTGTCAGGATCACACTCTTCAAAGTGCCTGACTTTAGACATTCAAAATTAATGCAGTTCTGAGTCATTAGTCCTTTTTTTGCAAAACTGAGATGCACAAATCATCCCAACCTGACTGGCATTAAATGGAACGTTCTCTGAGTACAAAGATCTTCTGATCAAGTTATCAGGCAAAACACTTTACCAGTAAAGTGACAGGAGGTGAATAGCTCAGGCTTCGTGTAAAACAAAAGGTGTTTTGAACCTGAATACTTCAGACAAAAGAATCTTTTCATTCTGGGAAGTTTGGGAACAAATCAAGTGAGTAGGCTCTTTCTGAGAACATAACCATCTTTTCTCTCTCTGTTATATTCAGTCAGGTCAGATTTAGTATTGAAAGTTTGCTGTAACTGTCTGCAAGTCCCTATTTTTGAAAGGTCTTTTCAGAAACAATTATTCTGTGTTTTGTAATGTCTTCCACCCAAAATTCTTGACTCACCTTTAGAGTTGCTGTCAGATTCACCTTTACTCTGTCCAGATACATGGGTAGCTATTAAAGCCAAATAACTGTACGATTTGTACAAATCTTTAGATGTATGTGTGCATGTTCACATGCACATTTGATTGCAGGGCTGTGCTTTCTTACAGAACTATCCTCTGGTCACAGAAATATGTAGCTTTGTAAATTTATGCATAAAAATGTTTTTGAATCTTTTAGGGAGTTTTTGCACAATGTATCTGAAAATACACATTAAAAAGTGCTGCGTTCACTGTTCTCTGTTCATGGATTACTTTCCAGCTTTCGTGGTTTCAGATGTTGGAGAGCAAACAACCACCACACTGCAAGAACAGTGAAGTGTGGAAGGCTTATCTTAAAGGAAGCAGTTCACAGTCTGTAGAATAACATGACTACACATCTGCTTTTCACTGCAAAGTTTCAAATGTTTGTTTCAAAAGAAATCAGAACTGGATGGCTCCAGAGTCTGAAGTAGATTTGTTTTACAATTTACTCACAGAAAAGAGCTCCGTGGTCTTTAAATCAAAGATTTAGAAGATAAGCAGTCATATTTTTGATACAGGCATATTCAGCACTCTCTATAAGTTAGCCCCATTTCTATCATGTCTAGATGAAATCCCAAACCCCAGATGTTTCCCTAAAAAGCATGCCGCTCTGGAACAGGCCAGCCTTAGTGATGGGCCCCTTTTTGTCAATGGGGAAAAGACCCAGCAAGCTGAGGGCCCAAGGACACAAAGCACATCAATGGCAGAGTAAGCCCCAGAGCTGAGGTTATCTTTGCCTCGGTGCAATGCTCTGATAAACCCATATCCATTTGTAGCAATGTGCCATCACTCTCTTGTCACATCGAGCACATCTCAGCTGGCCATTCTTGGATGCAACATTCAGCTGAGGGACCTCTAACTAGAGTGGTGGAGGCAGATAGTGATCTGTGTCTTCAAAGTGGATTTGTTTCAGAGAAGAGCTTATCCTAAAAAAGCCTATCCCTGATCCTCCCCCTGCCCCACCCTTGATGCCCTGTTCTCCTCCTGGAGAGCCCCAGCTTGTATGTGTCTTTCAGGCAGGGAGAATGGTAAAATACAATAAAACAACAGAAATCTTTCCCATCCATTAATGCAATCGGAGGAAAGTCAAGAAATTAGATGTTAGAAGCAAGGATCTGCCTTCAGAGAAAGATGGCATGTTTTTCCCTTATGACAGAGGACACCCTCTCACAGTTATACCAGCATCACTCAGAAGTAATTCACCTGAAATTAACAGAGCAGCATAAGTGCTGAACCCACTGAAAACAGGATCAGGCTTGCAGGCTTTTTAAAGGACAAAGGCAAGAATATATTCTAAGGCTCGGCTCCCATTTCACAACAGCTGGATGGAAAGAAAGTGAAGCCTCCGAGTCTGACACACTTCGCAGAGCTTCAGAGACACAAAAGAGAGCGTGAGAGTAGCAAGTATAGGTTTGTAATTTAATTTATGTTTATTTTGGTCCAAGGTTGAGGTCAACGCACAATGAGGAGGTTATCAGATGACTCATATTAGCCTGAGCGCTGTGCTGGGATAAAGTTAGTACTGTGCCTACTGGGAAGATGTAAGATTGTCAGATGGCCAGGGTACAGCCTTATATAATTCATTTCTATTCCTGAAGTAATTTTCTTGACCAAGTTTGAGAAGGGAAGGAACATTCTTTTGCAGTGGTGTGGGGGGGAAATCTGGGCTTTACACATAATGTGCTCAGTTGAATTGACAGGAAAGTTCCTTCAATTGCATTATTAATGTAAATTACTTGCACTGTTTAACCCTTACCATGATGATAAGACATAAACAGAAATATACAGATTTTTTTTTCACCTAACCAAACACAGATGTAGATTTCTAAGCAGTAGTTCCTTGCTGTTTTGCCTAATTAATAAAACAAGAAGTAGGAGTAGGACAAATACTTAAAGAACCCAATTTTTTGGCACCGTTTAAGTCCAAAGCAAAACCTCTGTGTTTTCTCCATGGAAACAGAATAGGACTCTGGGATGTCATGGGGGAGACACAAAAATAAAAAGATGACCTAGACAGGATGTCAAGGAAATGTGAAAAACACATTGTGCTCATGTATTTGAACACAGGCCTATAGGAAATCCAGTCAAAATGGTTTAGCCATGATTATCCATCCATTTAGATGAAACACGACAAACACCTAAAGCATAAATAGGTATGTGAGGGAATCTTTTAAAAACAGATTAATGTTCATCAGGAAGCAACACCTGGGAATCCCTGTCTAGACCCATGGGAGAGATTTTGAGTATTTGGAGATACTTCTTACTTCAATGCCGTGCCCAAGTCTACTGCATAAGTGATCTTTGTGTGTAGTGTCTCACCTTACAGACTTACACAGGTGAGTGCACTTAACTACATCAGCATAGGGTGATGTTGCACCCAGTCGGTTCTTATGAGATTGACTTTGCTCACGGGGAATGTGCCAAAATGCACTTTCATTCATTGCTTTGCCTATCTATTTCTGATCCAAAGCCTCAAAACTCTTCACTTATGTCCCAACAGGAGCCTTCTGAGACCTCTGCTATACTGGGTGTTGTCCCAGTGGTTTGATTTTGCCTAGCTGCATGTTCTGATCATGTCCAATGTGAATGGTATGCTAAAGACTCTCACAAGGATGATGGGCAAGGTGTGGAAAGAAACAATGCAGAGCTGAGGGCTCCTTGGCAGAAGCATTAAATATGAATGAATGATAAGGTTTGCTCTCTTTAAAAAAACCCAAAACACCACAGTGAATCTGTTTCTGATGCTTGTCTATACTGCAACATCAAATTAACTTTTTGTTCAGTTGTGTGATTAAAGGCTCATCTCCACAAATACAAAGGAGCACAGAGGAACAATGGCCAGTGGGGAAACCCCAGTAACCTGAGCACAACCACCAGAACACCCTGACACAGCTACCTCCAGGGCTGCCACTGGGCAGTGACCAGACCCATTTTCAGGGAGTGAGACTCACCAGATGAGTCAACTGGAGACAATCTCTGGGTTATCTTATAGATGGAGGGGAGTTACTTTCTATGGGGTTATGGGACTCTTTGCAGGATGCTGTGAAGTGTGAAGAGTATTTTGGGATTTTACAGGATTGGAGAGGGGCTGAAAATCTCAGGGATTCATATGGCCAGGTGCCAGCAACTGGGAAGACTTGATGGTCCATGGCTGAGCTCCTGGATAAACTGGGTGTCTAAGACCTACTATTGGTGGGATCCATATATGTATATCCATGTATATATATTTATACGCATAGATATGACCCATTAACAGGTTTTCATCATAAACAGGGAACAAGGGGAGCAGGATGAAGCTGTGGGTGCTGTTTATGCTTGCATGAAAGCTGTGTTTTCCATTTGTGTTGATTTGTGTGGCCAGATGTGTGTATGTATATATGTATTATGTGTATGTGCATGTATGTGTGCTTATGTGCCTTATATACGCTCACCCTTGCTACTGGCTGGTCCTGGGCATATGGAGCTGCTGTTGATATGAGAGGATGTTACTCTTTGGCCCTTTTTTTGATGAGTAAATATCACTGCCTATGTCCAGCGCTGGCTGATTAGCTTCAATCCGGCTGCAAGGAATGAAATGAAGTCTCTGTTCAGAAAATTGCTCTTCTTTCTCTTTCTATCTTCATAATGTCTGGTTTCTCTACCCCAGACTTCACAGTTGCTGAGATACAGTGTGCCTTCTTTGTCTTGGTCTTCACCAACAAGCTCTTTCAGGTTTCCGTGCCTGGAGAGACAGATCAGGGAGACAAAAGTAACGGATCCCTTAAGAAATCTCAACCTCTTCAAGTCCCTGGGACCAGACTGGGTGGATCTGAAGGTGCTGAGAAAGCTGGATGATGTCATAGTGGGGCCAGTTTCATAATGTCTGAAAGGCAAATTGGGGGTTTTCCTGGTGACTGGAGAAAGGCAAATATTGCACTTACCTTAAAAAAAGATGAGAAGGACTATACAGTGCACTACAAGTCAGTCAGCCTCACTCCAGTCCCTGGGAAAATAAAGAAGCAGGACTCCATTTCTGGGCTTATGAAGAAGAAGGTGACTGGGAACTGTCAGCATGGATTTACCAAGGATAAATCAAACCTGAACAATCTGATTATCTTCTGTTATGAAAAGACTAGATACACAGTGAGGGGAAGGCCATAGATGTTGTTTATCTTGACTTTAGTGAAGCTTTCAGTGTGTTCTTCCACAACATGCTCGTATCCAAGTTGGGAAGTTACAGTCTATATGGGTGGACAATTAGCTAGGTGAAAAACTGGCTGTATTGTTGGGATCGAAAGGGCTCTATCTGGAGGCTAGTTACAAGTGGAGCATTGCAGGAATCTCTTCTAGTCAATAGCCCTGTCCTGTCTTGTTCAATGTCATCTTAGTCAAATATGCACAAGAGGAGATAGAGTGCATCTTCATGAAGTTTGCAAATTATACCAAACCAGGGATAAACTTGTTACACTGAAAGCCACAGACACTATTCAAAGAGGCCTAGATAGGTTGGAGAAAGGGCCTACAGGAATCTCAATCAGTTTAACTTAACAAATGAAAAGAATCTTGCACTTGAGTTGAACTAACTACCTTCTAAAGTCTGATTGGCTTTGAAAATGAATGGAAGGTCCTAGTGAACAATGGACTAAGCAGGAATCAGCAGTTCACCATGACCATGGTGAAGACTGATAGCAATATTACGCCATATTAACTGGAGCACAGCCAGTAGATACACAGAGGAAAATCATTATGTCCTTTACCAGGTGCTCAGGAGACTTCATCTAGAATACTATTCCCAGGTTTGGATCCTGCAATGCAAGAAAGCTATTGACAAACTGGAATGAGTTCAGTGGAGGGGCACCAAGACTGTCCAGGGGCTATAGAATTTGTCCTGTAAGGAGAGGCTAAGGGAATGGAGCTTGATTACACTGAAGAAGATAAAATTTTGGAAATACCTTAAAGCCACCTTCCAGATCCTGACAGGCTGCTACTAAGAATAAGGAGCTAGGGTCTTAGGTGCCCAGCTACAGAACAACAGATAATGGTCATAAGTTGAAGTAAGAGAAGTTCTTACTGCATGTTAAGGGTGGGAAAAAATTCACAGCAATATAACAAAGCACGGGAACAGATTGCCCAGAGATGTTGTGCAGTCTATGTCCTTTAAGGTTTTCAAGACCCAGTTTGACAGAGTTCTGCGCAACCTTGTCTTCCTTTGCAGTCAATCCTGCTTTGTCCAGCAGGTTGGACTACTGACATCCAGAAATCCCTCCCAGCCTGAATGATTCTGTGATTCTAAGCTATGACCCTGAATCATGCCATAAAATTAGAGGCCTGTGCAGCACTGAATTTTTTTGTGTTTTGTGCAAACCTATGGAAACTAATAAAGAACAGTATGGGGCTCCTTGGCTTTCAATGCTTCCCAAAACCATCACCTGGAGACACAGAGGACACCATAGAAGACCAAGGCCATGAGGCTTTTTCTTGAATCAATGCATCCATAGTAGAATATTCATATTTTCAGGCAAAACAGGTTTTAAGGCTTTCAAAAGACAGGAAAAAATCTAGCCACTCAGTTTCTGAACAATAATTAACTCCCCTAACAAACTCTGCATGTCCTGGTCTCCCATATGAGGCCTGATTATCCTACGGATCACTGGAACAAAAGCCTTTTAGTCTTCGCTAGAAGTATAGGTGCCGAATATAGATCTGGCTTAAACTATTGAAGTATAATATTCTAATTAATTTTAAAAGCAACAATTAATCTTTATTTCGGCAGTTGTAGGCACATTCTCTTCTTTAGTGGTGGATTCCTGCAAAGCTACTTCATGCTACCTATTGTGGAATGATGAATTAACATAGATGACAGGGTATAATTTTCAAGGGCTCCTGTGTCACAGAAACTCCATCTTTGGAAGTCTTCAAGATTTAGACAGGCAAAGCTGTGACTGATGTGACCTAGTATTGGCTGTCAGTTTGCCCTTGCAGGAGGACAGATGAGAGATTTCCAGAGGCACCCTCCAGGCAACATTTCTATGATTTTTCAAAAGCCCCTCAACATAACTCTGGTAACTCACTGGTCATATAGAAGTGTGTCATACAGTCATACAGAATGAACCTTTTAAAAGTCTGCAACCACTCCACTTGCCATCCTAATCACAAAAGTGTTTTACTCCAACACATGCATTTTGCAGCAGTAAGATGGGGAATCAAATCTGCATGGACAAAAGTAAACTCTGGAGTCAAGGGACTGGTATCTCCTCGTGCAGTCTCTGTTAAAGAATTAGACAGAAAGTTTGCTCTGTGTGTCAGCTTGAAAAAAGGTCTTTTTTTGCTAACTTTTCTTACCTTCAATGAAAAAAGAACCCAAACGACCAGACCAATTAAAAAAAGTGTTATTTGAAAAGCCTTCTGGGTACATCTGTATAAAACAGATTATGCTCCTTTTCATAAATTTCAGATCAAAGCTCTTCATTTTTGAAGTTGGGAACCTAAGGGATCAGGTAGAGTAAATATCCTCTTCTCTCCAATTTCACGTGCAAACAACTGAGTTTTCAGGCTGGGAAGACATGATTTAGTAGTGTTACTGAAAAAAAAAATACATTTATATCCTGTTCTTCACATGGATGAATTTGCTCTTTCTCAATATTTTTTTAGCATGACGATTATATCTAACTTGAGGTGGCCTGGCTCACATTGTCACAGTCTTGGAGATCACTACCAGGGGCAGACTGAATAGGAGAGGGGAATAGGCTTGTACAGCTGGAGCAGCTCTCGCGTGATGCATTGTACTGGTCACTGTTAATGGGAGCATAAAGACCCATCCCATATCCATGTAGTCACATGAATAATGCCTCATTAATTACAAAAACATTCCTGGTTCTACTTTTCTATCAATAGTTCAGTATCTTCTATTTTCTATTCTGTCTGCTCCATCTTCCATCATATAGAAGGTAGCCTGCCTTGCACATAGAACTTCACATGGTGGGTCAAATCAAGTAGTGATAGAGAGTAAATAGTAAATGCACAGCCATTTTGTACTGATAAGCTGTTATGGTCAGCTCGAAGGGGAATATATTGTGCTGTATGACAGTGTCCTAACAACTGTTTCCTCATGTCCTAGGAGACCGAGTCACAGCCTTTGGCAGAGCTCTGCTGGGACTTTGTAATTCCACATCTGTTAATTCTCTGAACTGTTTCTGTAAGGCACTGTCCTTTTCCAATTTCTTGGTAACTCCTTAGGTACTCAGATATCCTAGGAAGATTTCAATTGGAAAGGACCTCTAAGAAGCCTCTATTCTGACACACTGCTAACAGCAGGATTGATTTAAAAGTTAGAGCAGCTATCTCAGGGCCATGTCCCATTGAATTTTTAGAATCTCCAAGTATGGAGATCCCACAGCATCTCTGGGCACCTGTTCCAGTGCTGCACTACTCCTGGGGTAGGGGTACAGGTGGAAGGAGGGCCTTTCTGGCGACAAATCCCTTTGTTGCAGCTTGTTCCTACTGCTTCTTCTCCTTTCACTGTGCACCTTTGCAGAGCCTGCCTCCATCTTTGCTGTAACTCCCCTCCCTTTCCATTTGGTAGAGGAGATCTGCAATTAGTTCTCCCTGAGACCTTCTCTGCTTCAGGCTGAACAAACACAGCACCCTCAGCCTCTCCTGGTACATCATGTGCTCCAGTCCCCAACGATTTTATTTGTTCTCTGTTGGACTCACTCCAGTTAGCTGATACCTTTCTTGCACAGGGAGGCCAAAAACTGGGCACAGCATTCCAGAGGTGACTGAGTGCTGAGTGGAGGGGAATGATCATTTCCTTTGAGGTGCTGACTATGCTCTTGATAACACATTTTGATGTTCATCTAGCCTTCCTTGCTGCAACTGCTGACTCGCATTCAGTTTGTTGTCCAGCAGGAATCCCAGGCTTTTCTCTGTAGAGCTGCTCACCAGCCAGCCAGTGCCCAGCCTTTACAGGCACATGTGTTCATTCCCTCCCAGAGCTTCACTTTTGTCATTGTCGAACTTAATGAGGTTGTGGTTGACCCAATCCATCAGCTCATGAAAGTCTAAATTATTTTCATGGTTCAATATGTTCCTAGCCTTCATACAGGAAGAACTAGATGAAGTGTCATGCCCACTATCATTAAGCACATTAGACTAGATGTATTATTCCATGACATCTGTAAAAAGAAATTGAGTAATTACTTCAAGATCATATTAAAACATTACTCAAAGGTCCAAGGTGACATACAGGCTGTATTATGTTCCACCACTGAACAAACACTGACAGAGAGTGTTCCTATCTAAAGGAGTCATTCAGATTTAAATTCCATGCAGCTGAGGTCTGTCATACTCCTATTTCAAAATTTGTGTGCTGATGAGAAGTACATAACCAGTCAAGTTTTCCTTCCATCTGTTGTATCAAAAAGAAAAGCTTGATCATGAAGTCAGACCAACATTCTTGTACCAGCTGCCAACCTTAAATGAACTTTCCTAATAAAGGCAGAAAACCTTAAGACCAAGGATTTATAATAAGAATGCTATTAAAAAATTCTAGTCCACAAAAGCCTGGAGCTCTTACCACCTAGAAGAAGGGGACTATACAAGTGCATTTTTGCAGACTCTCAGCTTCAGTCTGAGCACTATCATTATGGAGCTGGATTTATTACTGGGGGTGGGGATGAAATCCATTTCAGACATGTTATCTGTTAGCCAAGTATCTATTCCTCAGCTTTTTAGTATTTTGATAGTAATCAGCTAATGCCACATTTATTTATGTTGGCTTCCAGAGTTGCCAAAAACTATTATTTAACACACAGATAAGATCATGGCCTTGTACACAAAGTAGCATACTCCACTGACCGGCCCTCTGATTTGCTTGGTAACTGAAATGTGGAAGTCCTGGAAGTTACATGTCAAGATTAAATGAGGATGATCCAATAAGCGACAGATTTTTCAAGTTCATTCTAGATAGCCTAGTTTTAGGAGGAGGTAGGTCCAACTTTCAATCTCCCATACTTTATGTTAGTCTAAACTGTATTTTACAATAATTGAGCCTGTCTGCGTTGACATTTTTAGACCAGTTTCCCAAACTTAATAGGAGCACATGTGAAGTTACCATTCATCTGGGAATCTTGAGGCACCAACTACTTACAGCTGAGCTCCAGGAACTTTTCATATCTATGCGATGAGAGTGGCTCCCCAACAGCACTGATACTCCCACACAGGATGTGAGGGGCTTCAGCAACATGCTGAACAGCATCTGAACAAAATCAGCCTTAGAAACCCTCATTGGCTCACTCCCTGGCAGCTCTCATGGCAGCATGTCTACAAACAGGTCATAAAATATGTCCTCAGAGCAGGACCTATGCTAAAAATGTCCAACTGCTTTTTTATTCAAGTGCCACCTGATTTCTCAAATAGCCGCCCTTCTCCCTCTAGCAGCCCCCACTGCCACCGCTGGCCAATTTCAACAAAACATAACAGAAAGGCATGAATCTTTGATGTAGCAAGTTTCCACATTGTTGTGGTTTAACCCCAGCCAGCATTAAGCACCACACAGCCACTTGCTCACTTGCCCCCCACCTTAATAGGATGGGAGAGAGAATCAGAAGGGTAGAAGTGAGAAAACTCATAGATTTAGATAAAGACAGTTTAATAGGCAAAGCAAAAGCCAAAACCAGCATACACATTTTCTACAGAGAATAGAAAACCTAGAAATTTATCTTCTGAAGGAAAAAACTTCAACACTTTTTAATACAGAAGAATCCTTACACAATGAAACCTTGAATGCATGCATAGGAAAGAAAATTTGATTCCAATGTGCAGACTGCTCCTGATGTGTGTAGTGGGGTGTTCATGTAGGTGATCTTTAGAAAAATGTCAGCATGAAAAGCAACACACAGAGCAACACATTGTGATCTGTATTTAAGAAATTTGTCTAAGGGTTTTCCAGATGGATGGCCACATTTTAAGCTTTCTGTCAGCTTCTGTAGGTGCTCCATTAATATTTTTGAAAGCTAGGGAAACACATTTGGGGCTAAATCCCTGCCTGCCTATTTTACTGCATGTACCTGGCTTTAGTCAATGGGTGAATATAGACAGAAGTTGGGGGGGTGGAGGGGAGGTGCAGAGGAGAGATACAGCTCAACTATTTGGAAACCAGAACTCTTTTCTGATTAATTGTGTATGTTTCCTGTATATTTTTTTAAAAGTACTTACAAGAAATGAATGGGAGTTGCATTTTCCAATCTGAAAAGACCTGAGGTTTGGGAAGACCTTGTCCCAGATGAGAAAGACAAGGTAAAATTCCCACACACAGACAAACAGACAGACATTGATTTCAAAGCTGTAGGAATGATTCCTGAAACACAGAGGTATCACTTGGATAATTTAATTTTTATGTGGTAGTAAGCTTATTTTCTCATCTAAAGGGCTGTTAAAAAATATTTTAAAATTGTCCAAGTGAAATTTGGAAGAGTTTAACAGAAAGAAAGAAACAACCCATAACATCATGGAAAATTGGAAAGAAAAAAAAAAAAAGCACTTCTGCACAGAAAAAGAAAACCACAAAAGCAACCCTGCCATCAATAAGTTCTGAAGTTCATCTAGAATTTCTGGAGCAAGGGTATCTCTTCAATATCTGCGGTAAGCCATAGTCCTGGAACTAAGGAAATTTGTCAGGAAGTTCAGCCAGGTGCACTAAACCACAGGGATAAAAAAGCACTTCAACACTGAGCACTTCTAATACCCAGCTGATCCCTCAGAAATCAGAAGATAAGCAGCAGTCGAAGCAGAGGTGTCCCAGGGTGGTTTATAGTGATTAAAGAGGAGCACAAACAGGGAAGGAGAAAAGAAAATCTATTTAATAAAAAGGATGGCTAGTGAGGTCTTTAACAGGTCTGTTTTTCCCTTGGGGGGTGCTGGAGAGCCCAGAAGAGCGCAGTGCCTGTCCTGGCCTCGGGATGGCACAGCAGGTACAGGAATCTCATCTGCTGGGTGAAGTCTTGACACCTGTACCTAAAAGCAAAGTTCCTGGGGCTGTGGTTTCTGTGGGTGTGTTAGATTACTAAACATAAGTGGACAGCTGGCCTTATTACCTCTGTCCCACCAGAGAAAGCCTGGATCTGGCTGTCACAACACTGCCCTGCAGCCAGGGATGGGAGAGCTGAATATCTCTGGTCTGAGGGGTGAAGAGCATCTCCAGCGCAAGCATGAACCTGGGCAGGTGCACAAGCAAGCTTCATGAAAGCTTGCACACTGAGAACTCATAACTGGCTGTGGAAGATAGCTCCAGTAGCAGCCTCCACTTGGAGATTCTAAGACAAAAAAAATGGGTTCATGGAGCCCAGTTTCCTCTTTCAGGCAGCACCAGTGAAGAATTGTATTAGTCTGTCCTCCAGTTTGAAGCCTGGACCAGCTCCTGCCCTCACTTGTTCAACCATCAGGCTGTCTCACAACTGTACACTGCAAACATGGAAAAGCTGTCTAAATTGTGTTCTAGAAATATCTACAGGCTCTGTTTAGACTATTAATGGCTCTGGGTGATTACCGTCCACTGCAAACACAGATGTAGATGTCATTGTTTGGTACCTAACCCCTTGGTTTCCCAGCACAGTAGCCACTCCATCACTCAATACCTCACAGTGGTTTGATTTAAATTTAGCTTTTTCAAACTAAGAAGGTAAGCAAGGTGGTACCTTTCCTTCCTGTTAGAGCACACCCACAGGGCAATCACAACACTGTTGAGCGAGAGGTCTGAGCAAGGGGCAGCAGATAAACAACAAAATCCCTTATTACTTACATGGAAATTAAGGTAGGATGGGACTTCTTGAGGTCATCTAGGTCAATTCCCTAGGCCTCAACTTCAAACTTAGATCAGGTTGCTCAAAACTTACCTAGTTTTGAAACTTTCCAGGCATGGAGATTTCACTGCCTCTTGGAGCTTTGCCAGCATTGAACTACTCTTGTGGTGAAAATGTTTTTTCCTAAATCACATCAGAGAAGATAAAGAAGTCATCATTACAAGCTTGAAATTGCAGGCTCAGAACCTTTTACTTCTCATACAAAATGATTTAGACTAGAGCTATGCAGAGCTGCATACCTGGACAGAAATTTAAAATTAGTAATATCTTCTCTAGGTTCAAATCTATATTAAGACCCTCTCCTGCTGCAAATGTCTAAAATACACCAGTTTCTGCCTGAACACAGCATGTTAGGGTTCACAGATAAAAAACTTGAAAAACCCCAAAATAATCAAAACTTCCTGATCACAATCCCTAAGAGAGAGAAGTGAGGCCAACTTCTGCTTGTGTGCTTACAGTTTTCTAAAAGCAATATGCCATCAGGCACATGTATTTTCAAAGCTAATATTTTTCTGTGAAAGTGTGGTTACTTGGAAAATACTAAGGCACCTTTCTTCTAGCTATTTCTTCTGCAGCAAGGTCAGTCTTCCACACCTCAAAAGCTCTAGCTACACTGGCACAGGACTGACTGACAAGAGTGCTGCAGGCTCAAGTGTTTATATGGGTGAGAACTAATTTTGCAAAAATCGATAATGCCTTCTAAGGTTTCTCAGCCTTATTGACAATCAATTGTAATGTCCTTGCCTGTGGACTCAATAGGCATTTTGTTCAACCTAGCAGAAACAAACTCTCCTTATACTCCAAAATCAGTTCAAGTAGATGCTGATTTGTACATTCCCCAATCTCCTTTTGTTTTTTTTTGACAATGGGGCAATTTACTCAGCGCTTGGTGTGATGGGTGCAGATGGATGTAGCCTGTCTCCAAGGGGAAAGAGGATCCTAGCTGAGGAACTGGCAGGACTTATTGATAGGTCTTTAAACTAGGTATGAAGGGGGAAGGGGACAAAATGAGGACCTCTGGGGTTGAGAGGGTTGTTCGAGGCCTCGTACCAAACTTGATGGGCAAAGAGGGTGGAGTGCAAAGGGATGAGGTACGGAAGGGGGATACTGCTGTTCTAGGGGATCCTGTATCCTCTATGAAGGCGGTGAGACAGAAAACCCAGCTAAAGTGCCTTTATACCAATGCACGCAGCGTGGGAAATAAGCAGGATGAGCTGGAAACCATGTTGCACTTGGAAAGTTATGACCTTGTTGCTATCACAGAAACATGGTGGGATGACTCCCATATCTGGATAACCACCATTGAGGGGTATCGGCTCTTCAGAAGGGATAGGCAAGGTAAGAGGGATGGGGGAGTTGCCCTCTATGTCAGAGGGGATAGATTGTGAAGAGCTGTGTCTGAGGAACAGCCACAATCAGGTCAAGAGCTTATGGGTAAAAATCAAGGATCGTTCCAGTATAGGGCATCTAGTGGTTGGGGTCTGCTACAGGCCACCTGATCAGGGGGAGCCTGTTGATGAGGCCTTTTTGCTCCAGCTGCATGTGGGATCTTGTCCTAATGGGGGATTTCAACCACCCGGATATCTGCTGGGATAGTGGCACAGCGGGTGGCAGACAATCCGGGAGATTCCTGGAGTCTGTCGAGGACAACTTTCTGGTCCAGGTAATAGATGGACCCACTAGAGGAGAGGCCCTACTGGACCTGGTCCTCACAAATGTGGAAGAGAGCATTAGAGAGGTTAAGATTGGAGGCAGCCTGGGCTGTAGTGACCATGCTTTGGCGGAGTTTGTGATCTGGAGGAAGGTGGGCCTGGCTAAAAGCAAAGCCAGGACCCTGTGCTTCAGGAGAGCAAACTTCCGGCTGCTCAAGGAGCTACTGAGTGGGATCCCCTGGGAAACTGTCCTTAAGGGCATGGGTGCAGAACAGTGCTGGCAGCTCTTTAAGGACACCCTTTTGAGAGCGCAGCGGCTCTCCATAACCCAGCAAAAGAAGTCAAGCAGGGGAGGCAGGCGACCGTCATGGCTATGCAAGGACCTGCAGCTTAAACTGAGGGAAAAGAGGGAAATGTACAGGAAGTGGAAGAGGGGTTGTGTAGCCTGGGAGGAATACAGGGCTGTTG
>WKFP01015463.1:38204-68241 GCA_011057875.1 Pterocles orientalis
CCGCCCTGCTGCGCCCGGGGCGGGCTGCGGAGCGAAACCGAAAGCGGCGGCGGGGCGGGGAGCGGCGGGTGCGGGGCGCCGGGGGCACGGCGGGATGTGCCGCCCCGGCCCAGTCCTGCCCCAGCGCCGGGAGGGCCGCGGACCGGCCCGGGCTGCTGCGCCGGAGGCTGCGGGGCCGGAGGTGAGAGGGGAGCGGGCGGCTCCCGGTCCCACCGGGCCGGGCGGCGGGAGGGAGCGGGACCGGGGCTCGGCTGCGCTCCCGTCCTGCAGCCGCGGGGCGCCCGCCGGTCCCCGCGCCCGGCCCCGGGGTGTGCAAGGGGCGCCCGGGGGTCCCTCTGCCCGCCCGGCCCCGCCAGTGTCCCGGGCTGAGCGCGGCTCCCCGGCACGGTGCTGCCGTGACCTCCCTGCCCCCAACCCACCGGGTCCCGGTTCCCCTGCCTCCCTGGGGCTGGTGGCAGCGGGTGGCAGCAGGTGGCAGGGGACCAGCGGCTCAGGGGGAGCCGTGTCCACCACCCTGTGCCACCCACGCGGGGTCAGCGGGGGTCTGGGCATCCCCGCCACCACGGAGGTGACCGGGAAGCTCTCCGGTGGTGGCCGTGGGACTTTTCCCGCCACCGCACTGTGCCACGCCGGGGCGGGATGGTGTCCGACAGCCCCAGCACCCCGCAGACAGGCACCCAGGGTCGATGGCGGGGTCCTGGGGTCCCCGTGTCGAGCACCACGTGAGCACCGCGTGAGCCGGTGGGGTTCCCCGCGCGGTTTCACTTCCCCCACGGCGGGTGCCCGAGGTCCCCTCGCCGGGCGCGGCGGCAGAGGGCCAGAGGCGCTGGCAGCAGCGGGGACAGGGCGTGAGGCCACCAGGCGCAGGTGTCGGGGCGGGTGCCATCCCTCGGGGACAGCTCAGGTTTCCGGGCCCCGCCGGGGGCTGCCGGGCTGGCACCAGATGCTCCAGCCCCACCGGGGCTTTGTTCGGAGCCATTTCCTTTTGGCTGGGCTGCGCCGCCCTCCCCTTGGCACCCAGCCCGCGGAGCAGGGGGAGCCCACGGCACAACCCCAGCCTCTCCCGGCACCCCCGGCCACAGCCAGCCTGGCTGCAGCCCCCGCACAGATCCTCCGCCCCGGTCCCCAGCGGTAAGTTGCCCTCTCCCCTTTTGGCTGCCCTGGGGTGGGGTGGCATGGTGGCGGCCCCCGTACCCGTCCCTGCATGGCGCTGGTGCGAGCAACGGAATCCCAAAAGCAGCTGTCCCCACTGTGCCCAGCTGCCCTGGGGTTTCGTTACCCGCGCTCCCGCCCCCGCCTCGCCCCGGGCACCCCTCACCCTGCCGCCCCATGCCAGGCCAGCCATGGGGCAAGAGCCGCTTGCCACACTGCAACCCCTCCGTGGGGCCGGGGCAGCACGTGGGGCCTTGCTGGAAGGAGGGGGTATGGGGATGGGGGATCAAAGGTGCCCAGCCTCGCAGCTCAGCCCCCCGCGCTGGGGCTGGGGGCTCTCCGCTGGTCTCGTGCCACTGATGGCTAAAAATAGGAGCTCGCTTCCTGGCAACTAACCGCCGGGGTGAGTGTGCCGAGTGGCGGCCCCGGCTGCTGGCCGCAGTGTGGATGTGGCCACCTGCGCTGGGGCGGCGTGGGTCGGGGGATGCTGAGCGAGCTTCCTGCCACCGCCAGCCTGTGCTGGGCCCTCCCTGTCCCCCCCAGTGCCGGGAGGGGCGAGTGGTGCCTGGGCAGGATCCGTCCCCCCAGAGGGAGAGAGAGAGAGACGGCTTTGGAATGACACGATCACTCCCGCTGAGCCAGCAGCCAGAGAGCCATCGGGGATGTCGTGTCTGTCCAAAGCTCTTTCGGCGCCGCCGAGAACCCCCCCAGGGCCGCCACACTGCTCGCAGGGACCCCCAGTGTTCTGGTAACGGGGATGGGTCCAGCTGGGACTCCCCCGAGTGGCACCGCAAGGTCTGAGCGTGCTCCCAGCCCACGCCAGAGCATCCCCCCCGGCCGGGCAGGCGGGGGTCCCGGGCGGCTCCTGCCCTGCGGACAGTCAGCAGTTGGTCTGGTGTGAGCAGCGATTCTCAGATCACCTCTTGGCTGTGGGTAGTGCAGGGAGCACCCCAGTGCAGCACAGCCCCGCACTGCCGGGGGGGACGCAGCCACCCCCCAGACGGGGGACACATCCCCACTCCTGCTGGGGGCTGTAGTTGCCTGCAGAGCCCCAAAACGAGTCGCTGTGCTCGCGCAGAGCCCTCACAGCAGGCGGTACTGCCGGGATCTGCCCTCCCCAGCCCTCTGCGCAGACAAGCCCTGGAGGAACCGGTTTGGGCCCTGTGGGCAGAGCGGCCCCCCCCCCGGCCCCCAGGGAGGGAAGGGCAGGGAGGGAGGTCCCCAGCTCCCCTGGGACACATGCTCCCTGCTGCTGCAGGGGGGTTCAGCGCTTCCTGGTGGCACGGGGCTGGGTGCGTGCTGCGCCCTTGCACCGTCCCCACCCTGGATCCAGCTCTGACCGCAGCCCTGGAGCGGAGCAGCAGCCCAGCAGTGTGGGTCCCCTCTCTGTAGATCTGCGCATGAGACACCCATGCTACAGAGGAGCTCAGCTCTGCAGATGTAATCAAGACTGCAGTGGCGCGATCTAATTGTTCCCACCTCCTTCCTCCTGGGGCTGAGGAGCGGGACGCTGTGCTCGGCAGGAGAGTAACTCTGTGCGCCCATCCTCCTCCCCGGGTCCAGCAGAGCAGCCAGAGCAGGGGCAGCAGGCAGGCCGGGAGGAGAGCCCGGTGGGGCATCATCCCACAGCCACCCATCGTCCTGCGCTGCGCAGAGCCCAGCCACGGCGGCAAACTGCACCTTGGAAGTGCTGCTGGTCGTCAGCTAGCCTGTGCCCCCCTCCTGCCAAGCCTTGGGGGCCCTGAGGCCGAGCGGCTGCGCTGGGGTCACTGTCCCTGCAGCCAGGCCCTGCCGTATGCCCCCCAGTCATCCAGAACCACTGCTGGCCACTGCCCAGGGCTTCCAGGCCCACACCAGAGCCTCTTGTGGCTCCCAGAGCCCAGCAGCCTGGGGGTGCTCGGGCCCTGCAGCCGGACTGTGCCACGCCAGGGGCTCTGGTGCTTATTGCCCGGGGTGGCCCCGTTCCTCCGTACCAGTGGCCGCCTGGGCCGGCCTAACCCTAGTGTGGCCTCCAGACGTTGGGCTTCTGGGCCCAGCGCCTGGGGACAGGCAGGAGCAGCCCCCTCCTCTTGAGGCTGGAGCAGCCCCTGGTCCCCAGCCCCAGCAGCCTGCGCTGGGCCCTGCCCATCATCACCACCCTCAGGGAGCCACCGCTGGGCCCTGCCGCGGCCAGGCAATGCCGTGGTGACACCGTGCCGGGGCTGTGAGGGGCCGGGGTGCCCCCCAGAGGCCTTTCTGGGGGCTGGCGGTGCCTGGGAACAGTCCCCCACGGATTCCCGCCCGCCACACCCATCATGGCGGCCCCCTCCCCGTCGCTACCCCAAGATGGCCGCTGGGAGCGCTGTGCGCCGCGCCCAACATGGCGGCCGGGCAGGGCGAGCGTGCCGGCGACGTCACTTCCGTTTCGCCGTGGAGGAAGCGGCGGGCAGGCTGCCATGGAGGCGGCCGAGGGCCGGCCGGCGCTGGCGGCGACGCTGCGGGCGCTGCAGGAGGCGCTGGGGCGGCCCGGCGCGCTGTGGGTGAGGGAGAGCAGCGCCCGCAACCTGCGGCACCGGGACTTCCTGGCGCCGCGGGCCGCGCTGGGCGCCGCCTTCCCCGGGGGACAGGTAGGCCGCGGCGGCGGGGGGCGGGGCCTGCGCCGGGCCACGTGCGGGCGGCGGCCTGACGCGTCGCCTTCTCCCCCGGCAGGTTCCCGCTGACGTCATGGCGGCCGTGACGTCGGTGGGGGGCGCGGGCGTGCTGGCGGTGCGCAGCTGCCGGGACACGGCGGCGGGGCTGGCGGTGCAGCTGCAGCGCCCCGAGGCCTTCCGCCGCCTGCTGGGGCCCGCGGGCGGCCCGGGCCCGGGCCCGGGGGCAGTGGCGGGGCGGGTGGTGCTGCACTGCCCGGCTCTGCACGGCCCCGCCGCCCCGCGGCCCCGCCACCTCCGCCCGCCGCTGCTGGCCGACCACCTGGCCCGGCTGCTGCGCGCCCAGGGGTGAGTGCGGCCCCTTGCCCCCCGCCCGCCAGCCCCCGGCCGGGCCCGCCACACCAGCGCCCACCTCTGCCTCTCCCGCAGGGTCTGCGTCCGCCTGGCGCCTGCCCTCACCGAGGCTGGGAGCTGGCAGGTGCTGCGGCAGCTCCGCGTCGACTGGCCCTCGGGCTGCAGCGGCTCGGCCCTCTCTGACGCCGTCTCGTCGCTGAAGCAGGCGCTGAGCCGGTGCCCCTATGCTGCCGCCTGGGAGCAGGGGCCGGGCGAGGCTGCGCCACCCCGGGATGCCATCTGCGCGGTGCGCTTGAGGAGCTTCGTGGAGCAGCAGGGCTTGGTGGGCTACGACCCCAACCTGGATGTGCTGCTTGGTGAGCCTCAGCGTCTCTGGTGTGACAGCAGGGAGGCGGTCAGTGGCAAACAGGCCTGTTTCATTTTTTCCAGTTGTTTTTACAGACATTTAGATCCAAATTGCCTTCTCCTTATTCCCCTTTGATCTGGTTTGAGCCAGAAATGCAGAAAGCCTGGGACAGACTCGATGGGGCAGGGTGGCGGCAGGGGGACAAGCCCTCGTGTCTTGCTCTCAATGTCCTTCCTTCTTTCAGTGACGGAGGGGAAGCTGCGGGCCCTGGCGGAGCTGCAGCAAGCCGTTCTGCAGTGCACGGTGAGGATCCCTGTGGTGCTGCTGGCCTCTCGCTTTCCAGACACCATTTCCTTCCGTCACACAGTGGCGTGTGAGCTCCCTGCTGTGCTTTGCTGCAGGCTGGAGGCCAGGGGAACTGCTGCAGCGTTGTGCATGTGGTGAGCTGCGAGGAGGAGTTCCAGCAGCAGCAGCTGGATCTGCTCTGGAGGATTTTGGATCCAGGAACCCACACAGCCTTGCAGGTGAGGAACCTTTCACCCTCCTCACTGTGGCCCCCAGCATCCTTATGCCCAGTCAGCCTCCTTCAATCCCCACAGCAAATGCTGTGGCCCAGCCTTGCCCTCCTTCCTTTTCCCTTGGTGGCCCCTCCACCCTCTTCCCCAAGCCATGGAGCAGCCCCTCTGCCCTTGGGATTTCAGCAGTAAAGGAAGGGCAGGAGGAGCTGGTTTTAGCCTGGTTACCCTGCACTGCGTTTTGGGCGACCTTCTGAGTCTTTGACCCCTTGCCTCTGTCTTTCAGAAGTACCTTGTCTGTGGGCCAGTGAAGGTGACAAACCCCTCCTCGCCCATCGGGGCAGACCAGTACTTCCAGTAAGTTGGTGTGTAGCAGGGTGCCCGCTGCATTGCTCGCCTGCCAGGGCTCCCAGTGCTCTGCCCAGCCCCTGGGCACACCGGCAGCCACGCTGCAGCGCTGAGCGAGCTGGTGGATCACAGAGAGGTCTGAGCAGTCCCTCCATTCTGCTTTGCTGTAGCCTCAGGACCATTTCGAGAGGACTGGAGGTGCAGAATGGAGGCCGCAGGGCTCCCTCCCCAGTCCCAGGGGCCTTCTCCATGCTGCCGGGAGGAAACGCAGCAGCAGGAGCTGGGTGCCGCAGGGGTGCAGGGTGGTATCTCCCTGCCTCCATGCATTAGTGGATGGCCCTGGCACAGGGGGAGGCCCTTTCCCAGCCCAAAGGCAGAGCCTGTGCCTGGCACAGTGGTTTCCCTGTGACGTGGGGTGGCCATCCCTGCCTGCTGGAGGTTTTGTACCGCTTTTGCTTGGCTGGGTCACTGCTGAAGCTGGGATGCCCCGAGCAGCCCGCAGGCTGGGGGAGCCCTGGGACACTCCCTGGGACCAGCTCAGCCCCAGGCTGGTGGCTGTGAGTGTCTGTTCCTTGCAGGCTCCGAAAGCACCAGATGTACGAAGCCTCTGTGATGAAGTATGGGGAGCTTGCGCAAGGTGAGGGTTTGCCTTGTGGCTTTATGTGGATGCTGCTCTGTCCCAGTCTGCGCTGCTCCCATGAGTCTCCCCCCCTCCCCTCTGTGGGGGCAGCCAGTGGGGCTCTCCCCAGCACAGGGCTCCCCCTCCCCTCCGCAAGGGAGCCAGGTGCTGAGCTGGCTCGAGGGGAGGGGTCTAAACCGGCACACGGGGCACCAGCACCTGCAGATGGGGGCCAGGGCTGGGAAGGGTGGTGGTCCCTGCTTCCACTGGCCCCAGCGGGGGTTCCTGCCTGGGCGCTGGGGGTGACACGAGCTGAGAATGGAGTGAGCTGTGTGTGATGGCACCGGTGTTCTCCACAGATGAGGCCTGGACAGAGGTGATCGACACCCTCACAGTGGCTGCCATCAGGTTTGAGATGCTGAGCACGGCTCACCGCAGTCAGGTAGGACAGCGGTTTGTGCAGGGTGGGGGCCGGCGAGCCATGGGAATACCGGAGTGACTGGACTGCGATTTCTCCCGGTCCTCAGATCACCCTGGACCTGGAGGACAGCAGCATCTCCACGAAGGGAACCAAGAGCGGTGCCTTTGTGATGTACAACTGTGCCCGGCTGGCCACGCTCTTCGACACCTACCAGCGGGCTGTGGAGCGGGGTGAGCCAGCCCCACGACCCTCCCACAGCCGCTGCCGGGCTGTTCCTCATGTCTCGAGCCACAGGGACTTCTCTGGGCACATCAGAAATCTCCCACCTTCTTTCCAGGCACATACCCACCTCTGCCACCACCCTCAGAACTGAACTTCTCCTGCCTCCGGGAAGAGGTGAGTGTGGAGAAGGGGAACGCAGGGACCTGCGCGCCCTCAGCTCCAGGGATGGCTGCTGCTGGCCGAGGAGGATCTGTCCCTCTCCAACACACAATCCTTTCCCAGGGGGAGTGGCTCCTGCTCTTCCACTACCTCCTGCCCTTCCCTGAAGTCCTGCAGCAGGCAGCACAGCTGCCCCCACCCAGCAAGGGTATCCGGATCACAGCCAACACAGAGACAGTAAGTGCCAGAGCACCCCAGGGTGCTGCTCCAGCAGTCCCAGCCCAGGGATCTGCCAGCAGGGTGCTGCACAGGCAGTGCCAAGGGAAAAGACTGTACCACCCCTGGGGCTGCTCCTGCTGTGCTGGTGGTGGGGAAGGGCCCTCGACAGGCCAGGCCCCGCTGTGCCAGCAGAAGCTCTCTGTCTTGCAGGTGTGCAAGTTCCTGATCCAGCTCAGCATGGATTTCAGCTCCTACTACAACCGGGTGCACATCCTGGGGGTGAGTCAGATGTCCCGGGGCATTTCCTGGAGGGTTGCAGCCCTGCAGTCCTCCCTGGGCCTGGATTGCACTTGGGGGGCTTTGTGGTGCCAGTGGTGTGATGCAGCCTCCCCAAGCCCCCCAAGGCTGTGTAGGCAGGGTGCAGAGGTAGCGGTGCCTCTATGGCCAGCCCGTGGAGGGGAAATAGGACCACCACTGCCTTTCTCCTTGCAGGAGCCGTTCCCTCACCTCTTCGACCAGATGTTTGCCCGCCTCCGGCTGCTGGGAGCTGTGAGGGACGTGTTCCACAGTGCCCTGGCCACTCTGCACCTCCCTCCTCTCAGCCAGATCTGAGCCACCACGGAAGAGCTGTGCCAGTGTGACAGGCACCAGGACAAGGCGCCACGAGGGGAAGGACAGGGCACGTCCTCCCTGGCAGGGCCAGGGGACACCTCAGCCCCACGCAGGACCTTTCCCTCCCAGCGGCCACAAGTTCTGAGGGTTTGGCTACACGCACCCTGCGGCTGTGTCCAGCGTTGGAGAAGGGTGCGCCTGCCACCTCCGCACCAGCAGAAGGGGGGGACGCCTGCAGCACCCTGCGAGCCAGACTGGGGAGCACTGGGAGAGGCAGCACGGGCGACCAGGGCAGCACAAAGCCAGGCACCAGCCTCCGTTCCCTCAAACCGTTTATTGAAGGTCACTCCATGCTGGTGGGAGCTGCTGAGCCTCAGGGTTCCCAGCGCACCCTGGGTCCAATACATGGATTGCTGGACAAACGCTGTGTGTGTGTGTGACCTCAACAGAGCGTCGTGCCCCATGCAGGGCTGGGGCCACCTGCAGCTTCTTGTCCTTCCCTGTGCTCCGACTCATGGGACCCGCTGCTGTGCAGAACGACCTGCTCGGCCTGAGGCAGCACTGAAGGGCTGCTCTGGGGTGGGGAGGGTCCCACTGTGGGCTGCCACCCCTCACCCTGCAGGGCTCTGTGGCAGAGGAGCAGGGCTGTGGCGCAGGTCCCCATCCCAGGGGGCGCGAGGCTCCAGCCTGCCCCGTGCCACACCAGTGCCTGACTGGTCTTGGGCTCCTGCTGCCCTCAAGCTCCCAGCACAGTGCTCAGTGCCCGCTGGAGCAGGTTCCTCTTTGGGACCAGGGCTGGAAAGCTTGGACCCCAGTCCCTCACACTGTGGGGAGGAACTTTTGCACAGGGTGGGCCATGGTGGCCCCACTCCTCCCTTATTGCCTGGGGAACTGCAGGCTGGTCCAGGATGGGCCACATCTACCTTGTCCCTGAGACCACCCGCCTCAGCACCCCCGATGAGGCTGTGCTGTCTCCGAAGGTGCCAAACACACCTGTCTCCTCAAGAGGGGACACCTCAGCACCCAGGCTGCAGTGACAGAGCACAGGGGCAGGGTGGCCTCCCCAGGCAGGGGGGTGTGCTGCTTGCCAGCTCCGTTAGTGGGGAGCCTCTGGTGGAGGGGGTTCGGGGGGGGCCGTGCCACGCAGCATCTCCAGCCCCCGCCCGCAGAGCACACAGGAGTAGCTCAGCTCCCCGCCGGCCCCTGGCACCTCCCAGCAGTCCAGCTCTGCCAGGTCGGGCACGTGGAAGAAGGTGGTGCTGAGCATGTCCAGCCCCCCCGGGCCCCGGCCCCACAGCGTCAGGCGCTGATCCACCGAGGCCGAGAGCAGCAGGTCCGGCCGCAGCACCCGGATCCCCATCACGTGGGCGGCGTGGGCACAGGGCCTGGCCACCCGCTCCAGGACACGCAGGCAGGTCCCAGCCACAGCATCACCCCTGCTCAGCGCCACCTC
This sequence comes from Pterocles orientalis, assembly GCA_011057875.1. NCBI lineage: Eukaryota > Metazoa > Chordata > Aves > Pterocliformes > Pteroclidae > Pterocles > Pterocles orientalis. The sequence goes on from WKFP01015463.1 coordinate 47,252, forward strand.
CAGCAGGCAGACGTGGATGGAGCCATCGTCACTGCCGCTGGCCACCAGGTACCGTCCCTCCGGTGTCTCATGGACGTGGAGGCTGTTCACACCGCAGCTGTGGGCCATGACGGTGAGCAGCGGGGCGCCCAGGGCTGGGAAAACAAGCTCAGTCAGGAGAGTGATGCTCACCGTGGCTGGAGGGAAAAGAGGAGGCACCAGCATGGCCTCCCCGGGAGGCAAAGCAGAGCTGCCGACAGCTGCACCCACCCAGGGGCTGCATCTCTCCCTCCGCGCGCTGCAGGGTGTCTGCTGCATCCGCGATGGGGCTGGTGATGTCCCAGAACGCGATGCTGCCGTCGGTGGCTGCGCTGCACAGGAGGTGCCTCCTAGAAGGGGGGTGTTGGGGGAGCCTCTGCCTGCAGCCCCAAGGGTCCCCACCACGATCCAGGGAAGCGGAAGAAGGAATTTTTTCCTTCCCTCCACCGGCTGAGCTGCCAGCTGCCATCCCTGTGAGGACAAACGCTTCTCCCCAGAGCGCTGCTGGCTGCAGCACAGCATTCAGGGCTCACCTCTCCCCTCCGTCCCGCACGTACAGGAACGCCTCCACCTTCAGCACACAGCGCTGGTGGTGAAACGACTCCGCCACCAGCACCAGCTTCCGGGCAGCCTCCAGCAGCCCAAAGAGCCTGTGTTGGAGCAGGGAGCAGTCAGCCACGGGACAAGGGGGGTCCTGCCGCCTCTGCCCCAACTTCCCACCATGTGCCGTCCTGCTCCAGGCTCAGAGCTGGCCACGTCCATGGCAGCAGCCTCCCCTGGGAGCCTGCTCTGCTCTGCTCCCACCGCCAGCCCCAGCTCCATTCTCCCCGCCAAGCACTGTGACAGCTCCTCACCGGACTGATCCGTCACTGCATGCAGCAGCCAGGAACTTCCAGGGCATCAGCAGCTGCTTGGTGCTGGTCCCAGGCACGACCGAGAGGGACATGTACCTGCAGCAAACACGCGACACCCAACGCCACAGTGATACCTGCGGCCCTGGGAAGGCGGGTGGTCCTGCAGAGCAGCCTGAGCCCAGCGCAGGGCACAGCTCTGAGCACCCAGAGGAGGCAGGAGGAAAGACCCAGCCTTTACCTAACCCCAGAGAGCCCCTCCAGGCCCAGCTGCTGGGCACAGGACACCAGGGACATGCACCTAAAGCCAAACTGTCTCCTTCTGCCTCAGCTGAGCCCACAGCCCCACGGGACGGGTATCCCAGTGCCCTCCCAGACCACAGTCACCGCTAACCCTGCCTCAGGCAGTCCCCCGGCATCACCTTGTCTCCGGGTCCATCTTGACAAGCTTGTGCCTGTTCTTCTTCCGCTCCCAGTGCTCATCCAGCCGGTGGGAGGCCACGTGGATGACTTGGCAGGCCACCGCGCTCTCAGAGGCCGGGTCCCTGGTGCACAGCAGCCGGTAGCACTCGATCTGCGCCCGGCCGCCTGCAGAGAACAGCAGGGGGGACAAGCCCTTGTCACTGACGTCCTCATCGCCAGGTCCCATGGGGCCAGCCAGCGCCAGCGCCCTCACGCTGGAGATGTGGTCGCTGAGCCGGGCCAGGGGCACGGCCGTCCGGGAGCGCTCGCTGAGCGCCAGGACGCAGGCCGTGGTGTCCTCGCTGCCGGTGACAAAGATGTTAAGGGCGGCGTGGCCAGGCACATCCATCGCCCCCAGGCGCCGCACGCAGGCGATCTCCCGCCCGTGCAGGGACTCCAGGAGCACCTGCTGCTCGCAGGGCTCAGCCTCGCGGCGGTACAGCATCACGTCCCCGCACTTGATGAAGGCGAAGGCCTCGACCGAGGGACTGCCACAGTAGCTCCAGGAACGGTGGCCCCCGCCGCAGGGGATGCAGAGGAGGTTCTCGCTGGTCCTGCTGCTCCACACCACAAAGTTGTCAGCGCGAAAGCCCAGCACGAGCAGGTCGCCGTCCGGGGTGAAGCGCAGCTCCTCGATCCACTGCAGCCCTTTGCAGGGTCTGTGCTTCCGCAGGACCTCCAGCTGCTGGCCCTGCAGACGGAGCTGCCGGTAGACGCCGTCCCGGCCGGTGCTGTAAACGTAGTCCCCGTGGCAGGTCACGGAGGTAACCCCTGTCTTCCCATGGAGTCCAAAGAGCACCGACAGCGGGCTCTCGAGGGGAAAAGCCTCTTTGTGCAAGAAGCAAGAGGGCTGCGCCTCGTTGCCAGACTCCTCCCGGACCGGACTGGGGATGCCGTTGGCGACGCCGGTGCTTTCCACAGCCTGCCCCGAGGAGCTGTCACAGCGGAAGAGCAGGAGGGACCCCCGGCGGTCCCCGCAGAGCAGGAGCCCCCCGTGGGGCAGGAATGCCGCGCAGGTGTGCCAGCGCTGCTTGCAGGGGGGCAGCAGGTACCGGCCCATCAGCCGCACCCTGGGTGCCAGTGCGGGGCGGTGGGTGACATCCAGCCAGAGCATCTCCCCGTCGGGCCCGGAGGCCAGGAGGGCGATGGCACCGGGGGGGAGCCCGGGGCGGGGGGCCCAGCCCAGCCCATGCACGGGCCCCTCGAACAGCCTCAGCTCGGCGGCAGCCCCGGGGTGGCCCAGGGCGAAGAGGAGCAGGCGGCCATCGCCGCCAGCCAGGGCGCACAGCACCTCGGCCCCGCCGGGCAGGGGGGCGGCCGCCAGCACCCCGCGGGGCCCCGTGGCGGCGGGGGACAGCACCGGCCGCCAGGACCCCGCCGCCGCCTCGTAAGCCGCCAGCCCGCCCGCCTCGCCCAGCGCCAGCACCCGCCGCGGCCCCGCCAGCAGCACGGCCCGCGGCCGCCCCGGGGCTCCCAGCGCCGCTGCCACCGGGGCCGCGTCCGGAGCCTCCCGCCGGGGCCGCCAGAGCCGGACGCCGCCGTCGTCGCCGCCCGTGGCCAGGCAGCCGCCGGCGGGGCGGAGGGCCAGAGCGCGCAGGGCCCCGCGGTGCCCCCGCCGCGCCCGCCGGACCCCGCCGCCGCCGTCCCACTCCAGACAGGCACCGTCCTCCCCGGCGCTCACCGGGCACGGTCCCCGCAGCCCCACGGCGGCCACCCGCGCCCCGTGCCCGTAGCACACCAGCAGGCAGGCCCCGTCCCGCTCGCCGTCCCCGCCGCCCAGCTCGCCCACGGCCCAGAGCCGCACGCTGCGGTCCTCGGAGGCGGAGGCGAGCAGCCCCCGCGGCGCCGCGTAGCGCAGCGCCAGCACCGCGCCCCGGTGCCCCAGCAGCCGCCGCCGCGGGGTGGCCGCCGCCGCCGCCCGCCACACCACCACGGCCCCCGCCGCCGTGCCCGCCGCCAGCGCCAGCCGCGCCCAGCCCGTCCCCGCCAGCGCGGCGCAGCGCAGCGCCCCGGCCCCGCCGCAGCTCGCCCGCCGCAGCCAGCTCCCGCCGCCCCGCCACTCGTACAGCGCCACGGCCCCGCCGCCCAGCGCCAGCGCCAGCCGCCCGCCCGCCGCCCACCGCGCCTCCCACACCCGCGCCCCCAGCTCCCGCGCCGCCCCGCCGCCGCACGCCGCCAGCTGAGCCCCGCCGCCGCGCACCGCCAGCACGGCCAGCCAGCGCCCGCCGAACGCCGCCACCCGCACCGCCGCCCCGCCGCCCGGCTCGGCCCGCAGCCCCTGCACGCTAGCCTCACGCAGCACCATCCGTCGCCCCGCCGCCGGCCCGCCGCCGCCACTCAGCCGGAACGCCGCCACCTCCGGGCCCGTGCCTGCGGGACACCGCGTCAGCCGCCGCCGCCGGCCCCGTTCCCCGCCCTGGTCCCGGCCCCATCCCGCGCTCACCCGCCAGCAGCACGTTCCCGGCGAACTCCAGCGCCGTCACCGGCGCTACCAGCGCCACCGACTCCATCTTGGCACCGCCGCCGCTCCTCCCGCTGCTCATTGGCCGAGCCCTGCGTGTGGCACCGCCCCTCCCGCCGCTCATTGGTCTGGCCCCGCGCGCCGTCGCTCCTCATTGGCCGGTTCCCGCCCCCCAGAACACGCGCAGCCGGCGTCCCGTCTCTCCACGCTTTATTGGCGCGCGACGCGGCCCCGCCACGCCCCCCCGCCCAGCGCGGGAAAAGGCCACGTGCGCCCGGCCGGGCCCCCCGCCACCATACCCCTCCCAACGCCACCACCCCCGTCCCAACGCCACCGCCCGGCCCGGCCCTAGAGCTCCAGGTGCACCCCGCTGTAGGCTTTATCCACTGTCCACTCGCCCGGGGCCCCGGCGCCCGTCCCCGCGTAGCGCTCCATCTCCTGCTGGAACTGCAGCTGCCGCCGGCGGTTGGGGTCCACGTTGATCCATTTGTTGGCGATCCACTTGGTGCCTTGGGTGACCAGGCAGCCCCCGTGCAGGGCGAAGTCGTCCAGCTCCCCCACCCAGCCTGCGGAGCAAAAAAAAAGTCCCGTTAGGAGGTGGGCGAGGAGCGCTGGAAGCACAGGCAGGCACAGCTAGGGCCAGGCAGGGAGGCACGGCCAGGGAATGGCGACAGCAGCTCGCCCACCCACTGCTCCTGCTTGGGTTTTAGCTCAGATACATCTCATGGGAGGGGGCTCCTCCTGGCACCCCTCCATCTTAGTGCTGCCCCGCCCTAGCCCCCAGGAGGAGTTCACCAGCGCAGGCTCCCTGTGCACGTAATGCTCGTTGCCCCCGTGTCTCCAACTCAGCTCGAGGGACTCGCACATTCTGCATCACAGCCGCTGTTTGTCTCAACTCTTCCCAAAAGGGGAGGCTGGCATGGAAGAGAGGGGTGCTGCGGCTGGAAGGCCCGTAGAAGTCAGAGGCTCACAGCCATATAAGAGATTGTACTTCAGCAGTTCTAAATGATCCCCTCCTTACAGAGGTCCCATGGTTTTTCTGTGGCAGACTTGCAGCAGCAGCCGCCCTCCATTTAGGAACAATTTGCTCGTAAAAACACAACGGGGCTCTTCTTCCAGGAGAGTGATGGTCTTGATATTATCATCCAACAGCCCAAATGCTGCTCTTGCGACCTCCTCTGTGGATTTTCTAGAGATGGAAACATGGGCTGCTCCCAGGGGACCTGAGATGCTATGCTGCCTCTTCCCACCACTGCTCAAAATCTGCCATCAAAACACTCTGGAGTCATACTCGCCAGCAGGCTGGAAGATTCATGTCACTTCCCCAGCCTGGCTGTCAGGGAAAAACCGCACTGAACTTCGTGAGAAAAACAGCCCCAAGGACACATATCACCAGGCTGCGGCTGAGCTATAAAGCAGGAGTCGGCCCCGAGCACGGCAGAGCCTTGTGCGGGGCGGCCCATGCCTCCCGGTGCTGCAGAGCTGATGGCCGTGCCTTTGTCTACCTCCCCTCCCCACCCCTTTGGGCAACACCACATCAGTGAAACATTTTCAATTGCAGACCAAGTTCCAGCAGGAGTTTCAGCTCGCACAGCAGGATGGGAGGCAGCTGGCGGTGGCTAGTGCAGCCAAGGTCTTTGTTTGCTAGCTAGTCCCGTTCCCCAAAGACATCAGGAGCCACTGACCTACCGCCTGTAAACAAAAGCCTTTCAGAGTCAGGAAGCTCCTACCCAGCTGGTGACAAGCAGCCTCTGCAGTTCCCACTAGCAGGCAGCTACCACCCTTTGGCTCTCTTCTGAGCTCCCAGCCGCCGCAAGATGATGACGGCTGTCACCTCCCGCCGTCCTACCCCTCCCGAGAGCCGAGTCCTGAAATGAGCCTGTACCTTCTCCGTCCGACAGGTAGTTGTACCAGAAGACAGCAGTGCCTTGCTGAGGTTTCACTCGCAAATTGCCCTTGTCGCAGTTTTTCCGAGTATCTCGCAGGTCAACATCGTTCTGGATCAAAGACTGGCAAGAAACCAGAGAGAAGGTGTCGCAAACGGGGCTGGAACGAAGTGCACGCACTGGGCTGCCTCTGCTGCCAGCTGCCGTCATGCCCTGTCCCCTGACGTCCCGCGGGGACAGCTCGAGGCTGGCGCTGGGCAGGACGGGGCTTTCACAACCCACCCGGAGCAGCCAGTTTCATTCCCCTGGAGGTCCATAACCTGCCTCTGAGCAGCCGCCTGTTCCTTACAATGTACCTGCCAAGACTCAGTCCGAGGAAACCCACCCAGACAGGAGCGAGCAGGACCCGCGTTATGGCAGCGAGGCCAACAGAGCGGGGAGAGCTGCGGCTGCCAGCCCCGCGCCTCCTCCCTTGGCCGCGGAGGGAAAAGACCACAAGCTCTAGCTACGAGGCTGAACATCCACCAACCTCGTGCACCACAGCGAATAAAGACACTCAAAGAGGGACTCAAAATCTCCAGGGGTGACACACAGGTAAGTTTCATTTACCATTTCTTCGTACGTCCTGTTATCAGCTATAGGAAAGACAGTTTCGCCTCCCCCGGTCACGTTGTTCAGGTAGAACAGCACCGTCACATACCTGCGGGACAGAGCGGCTGTCAGGGGACACAGCTGGAGCAGCAGGGGACACACAGGCGCTGTCTGTACCCTGCCCCTGTCCCTACCCTGCCCCTCCGCCACACACAGCCGGGCCCCCGAGACATCACAAGATACGGGATTTACATCAGCGGCTTTCGGACACGGACAGGACAAGGACAACAAAGACAGTCCCCACCCGCACCGGCGAGGGTGCGTTTCCAGCCTCTGGTGGGGACGGTCCAGCAGCTCTGCAGAGCCACTCTGCCCTCCCCGCGTGGACCCCCAGGACTCACCCACCTCCCCCTTCACACCCCGTCCTGCCGGCCGTCTCCAGAGCTGGTTTCCAAGCCCACAACCCGAGCACCAAGTCCCACGTAAGGTGAGGGGGAACAGCTCTCCACGCCTCTCCTCTAACGCGTTCCAGGTTGTGCCCAGGTGGATCTTACCGGCACGAGGTCTCGAAGGGCGCGCTCTCGTTGGCGACCAGCTTGGTGTGGCTGCAGGCGGTCTCGGGGAAGACGGGGCCGCTGTCCATGTGGGCGTGGTAGTGCCCTCCTTGGTCGTAGCGCACAACCTGGAGGGGCTCGCTGTGCTCCACGATCTCGGGGGGCAAGCGAGTCAGGCGCATGACCCTGGGGAGGGGAGAGCAGAGCAGGTGAGGGGAAAGCACCATCACCCCCGTCGGCCACTGCTCTGAAGCACCAAATAAATTCAGAGAGAGAGAGATAACCCCTTCCCCAACAGACCGGAGAGACTGATGGGCTGCAGCAAGCATGCCAAGAGATAACTAGGTCCTGACAGATCTGTGGGACCATCAGCTTGGAAAGTCCTCATGAAGGTTAATAAAAAAACCCCAAAACCGAAGGGTGCATCTCCAGCAGGACTGCTCCCTGGAAGACTTTGCTTGCTCAGAAAGATCCCTGGGAGATCTTTATGTCCCGGGAGCCTTCATGTGCCATCTCATCGCTCCTCTGGACTCCTGCACACCACCTACAGCCCTTGGGGACAGTTAGCAAAGCCCAGGGTCCCTGCGGAGAGTGAAGAGAGACTAGCTCTAGGAATATTCTCGTCCCCTAACTCACCTTTCCCTGTTGCCTTTTCAGCAGCCTCCCCCCAGGGCAGAGGGGCACTGGAAGGGATCAAGGAGACAGGAGCCCTCCTGCTCTGGGATTTTTCCGCTGCTACATCTGAGACCATCCCCAAGGCAAGCAGGTACCTCTTGAGACCTGCCAAAGAACACTCAGAGCTCTGAGAATCCGGAGCGGCGAAGCCCTCGGGGCAGGCACGAAGGGAACACGGCACCCGGGCAGGAGGCGAAGCCCCTCCAGGTACCGCATGGTCCCGAGGAGGACTAACAGCCTCCTTCAGCGTTCTGTCTTCACGTTCGCAGAGGGCTTGTAACAGTGGCCAACTGAAGAGCGTAAAAGCCCTATGCCATGGCTGTGCGCTGGCTAGCTGGCAAGGAGAGGTGGTGGCCACAGCCTGCTCTAATCAAGGCAATATGCAACCCCATTCTCCTGCTGGAATGCGCTAAGAGAAGGAGTGGCCAACAGCCGTTTTCCAGCCTCAGGACAGATTTTACCCACCCATGTCCTGGGCGAGGACCAGCTCCACAAGAACAAGAGAGTCTCCAGCCAGTTACCCGAAACTCACCACAGCTAAACGACTTGGCCTGAGTGCGGGGTTTCAGTGCTTTCCCAGAACAAATCTGAGATGAAGGGAAGGGTGAGAGGTTCCCCCGTCTGCTGCGAGCTGCCGTGCAGTGTGTGCGCTTGGAGGATTAAACGAACTCGGCTTACTGGAGGTGAAGTCGTGCTTGTTAAAAAGTCAGCTCTGAGCAGCTGAGACAGATTTCACCGCAATGCATGAGTAACTACAGCAAATGACAGGGACTGCTGGCACCCAGACAGCATTGGAAACGGGCGGTTTCTCCCAGTAAGCTCATTTACTAATTAGAATGAATTATTTCACATCATGCCAAGTCTTCTTGGTTTTATAAGGCTGTTCCCAAAAGTGAATGGAGATGCTGAAAAGTTTGATTTTTCTTTTTCCCTTTCCACGGGACAATACGAATTCTTGTTCTAATGAAAACCTCCTCTCCCCATTTCGTGTCCGTGTCCATTGCCCTTTCTACTCCAAAGACTTTCACGCAATTAGAAAGTGTGACTATTAGCAAGTCTGCCGCCGCCTCTCCCAGCACAGGTGCTCCTCGTGCCTCCACAAACCCACCCGCCGCTCGGCCGCCGGCCCTCACCTCTGCCGAATGGCTCTCATCACCTGGTGAGCCCCCTCGCCCTGGTACAGCCAGGTGTGCTGGCTGTTCCGCACCAAGTCACTCATCTTCACCTTCTGGCTCCCCATGTACTTGTGGAAATCGCGGATATTCAGCTGTTTGAACTCCTCCAAACTCAGCACGCCTATGGAAGAGAGGAAAAGCTGGCTGACGCTGGGGCAGGTGACATCTCTTCGTGTCCCGTCCTGGGAAAAAGCACCAGCGGAGAGCACCGCAGAAGCTGCCGTCCTCAGACAAACCCCAGGCAGGGTCCCACCACCGGGGCTGTGCAGCATCGCAGACCCCAGCGACGGTGAACCGTGAGCTGCCACGCGGGGTCAGAACTGGGACAGGCAGAACAGCATTTGGAACTTTAAGAAACTCCTAGGACACCCGAAATAATCCATCAAAAGAGAGAAACAGCCACGACAGTCCTCCCATGTGCAACGCCACCGCTAAGAAGTCTGCGCCACCTGATGCCCTGGGGTTTGTTATTTATTCAAACACACTCACGAGCAGAGCGGGACACCTCAGACCACAGTTTCTACAAGACCTGGCATGGCGATTGTAAAAAGCCAAACCCAAAACAAGCTGTACATTCTTCTGCTTTTGTGTAATTGCAAAACATGAGCAAGAGACACAACTCAGTATGACCTTCTGTAAGCAGAAATATCAGAAGAGTGAGAGGTAAAAAGCATTTTCCACTGAAACAGGTATTTCTTGTTTGCCCTCAGCTGGACTGGGCGAGGGACAGACTTTTGCCTTTGTCAGCACAAGTCCTCCCATTTGTTGTTTCCCCTTTCGGAAGAGGAAGGAAGCCCTGCACCAGGGACCAGGGGTGTGCAGGGCAGCCAGCACACATCGCGGCCGGGAGGGGAGCTCGCCCAGGCAGCAAGCGGTGCTGCCGCGGTGCCAGCGCTGCTCCCCGGGCACACAGCACCCCTGCCAGGAGGAAGGACCAGCCACCAGGGTCAGCCTGGGACAGGTCTCAGGTGCCAGCGGTCATGACCGCATCATCCAGACCATTATCCTTTCCCGTGTCTCCTCGTCCCCACTTCCTCCTACTCCACGCTGTCTTTGATGCTGCCGTGCCACGTCCAGGCTGTGACCTGTCTCCTGGTGTCACCTACCAGCCTGACAAGGAGGGAAGCAGCTCTCTGGAAGCACTTTAACAGGATTTTTCATTTGTTAATGTCTGGCACAGTGAAAAAGCCACCGAGGACCCAGTCGCAGGCTCCCACCCCTGCCAAGAACACCCCCAGCCCAGAGGAGCGGGGCACGGCGGGGGGTGACCGCCGGATATTTAGGCATTCAGATGGGTACTGCTTCACCTCCTCCTGGGCAGCTCTCCACGCCAGGCCACTGGAGGAGAGCGTGCAGAGCCTGCGCGCTCGCTTAATTTGATTAGGAAATGGAGAGTTTCTTAATTGAGGTCACTCTAATTAGAGCAGCAGAGGTCAGAGTGCACGTCCGGACCAGTGGGAGGGGGGCGGCAGGAGGGGCAGAGGTGGTCTCACGGAATACAGAGAGTTTGCAGGGGGGGCAGCAACCAAGCCCACCCCCACCTCCGCTTATTGCCCCCTCCCCTGCCAGCGACGTCGTGCTCCCAGCCCGCTGCAAAATTCTGCCGGAAAACACGGGGGGGAGCGGAGGGTGCACCTCAAAACCTGCAGCCCAGAAACACAAGCTACGGGGCCAGAGCCAGAGCGGTCTCCAGGCCATGGGAGCAGAAGCACACCCTGAAGGTCCCGTCATCACAGCAGGTCGGACAGAGCTGTGCTCTGGTCTCGCTTCTGCAAGATCCAAGCCCAGGCGGTGGAACTAGTCCGCTGCTGGGCTGGCGATGAGGGGGCGGGAGTGCTGTGGTGAGAGGTTTACACGGATCTGACTTTTCCGCAAGGGTCTCTAAAGCAGCGTTATTTTCCCAGAGGCACGGGCCAGGCAGGGACACGGCTCGTGCTCTGTCCCGCAGGGCTGTGCGGAGGGCAAAGGGATTCCCCTGGAGCTGCTCTTACCATTCCCGTCGGGATCAGCCTTGACCGCAGTGTACATCTCCCGGATGTTTTCGGGCGTCATCCACCTGCCGTTCCCAAGCCGGGTGTGGGTCAGCACCTGAAATTCATAAACAGATCAACACCGGGCACTGGTTTCTGGTGCTAAGGAAACCCAGCTCGTGGCCTGGCGGGCTCTCCTCGGCTGAGCATCGGCCAGCCAGGCGTCAGCACGCCTCTGCAGAAAGAAGATCGCAGCGAGCGTTCATCTGGCAGCCACACACAGTGTGTGGCTGATGAGTGCTGTTATTTCCAGCTTTGGTCACGGCAAATGACTGCTGGGACTGGATTAGCCAGTCAGGAGGTCGAAGGGGCACGGCTCTTTCTCCTGAAGGGAAAGTGAAGCTACTGATGGTAAAAATAAATGGTTCTACTTCTCCAAGATAAGGGCTCGGAACAAAATGCTTCCTTTCCCTGTGGTCAGAGAGATGCTGGATTGCTCTCAGCAGGCTCTGACCTCCAGAGGAGGGAGCCTTGCTCTGGGCTGTCCCTGGCGCGGTTCCCCATCCACCACAATGCTCGCTGCCTGCAGGACAGCACACACCCCCGACCCACCCGAAACGGGAGCCCGCGCCCCTCCCAGCCTCGAACTGCCCGCGCCTGCCCTGGTGCAGCCCGCCACACAGAATGATGTGCTGGAGAGCTGCGGGCAAGGCGCTGGGCATCCCCCTCCAGGGTCATTAACGGGGGATTTTCACAGAATCACAGAATGGTTTGGGTTGGAAGGGACCTTAAAGATCATCGAGTTCCAATCCCCTGCCATGGGCAGGGACACCTCCCACCAGCCCAGGTTGCCCAAAGCCTCATCCAGCCTGGCCTTGAACCCCTCCAGGGATGGGGCATCCACAGCTTCTCTGGGCAACCTGGGCCACTGCCTCACCACCCTCACAGTGAAAAACTTCTTCCTAATATCTAGTCTAAATCTCCTCTCTTTCAGCTTAAAACTGTGGCCCCTCATCCCATCCCTACACTCTCCGAGTGCATTTTGCTGGTGTCTGGTCGGGTGGGTGCAGCCAGTGCCCACGCCACAAACTCACCTCCCTGGGACACCCACCAAGAGGAAACCCGCAGCACAAGGAACGTTTTACCGGACGTATTCAAAACATACATCTCAGGAAGAGATCATAGAATCGTTAAGGTTGGAAAAGACCTCAAGGATCATCAAGTCCAACCCAACACCACCCACCTCCCTAAACCATGTCCCAAAGCACCACATCGACACATTTCTTGACCCCCTCCAGGGATGGTGACTCCACCACTGCCCTGGGCAGCCTGTTCCAATGCCTGATCACTCTTTCAGGGAAGAAATTTTTTCTAATATCCAGCCTAAACCTCCCCTGGCGCAACTTGAGGCCGTTTTCTCTTGTCCTCTCCCGCCAACGACCATTGCTGCCTCCCAACAGCACGACAACTGCTGGACCTTTCCCCAGAAACTTCCACACTGAAGGCCAGCGCAAGTTTTGGGAGATAAAATTGATCGGATACTGATCCATACATACTGGGGTCTGGCCCAGCCCCAGAACGTGAGTAACCAAGACCTCCAGAGGGTCCCCAGCAGACCCCCCGCGTCTGTCCCCCACTCTACCTCTTTGAGCTGCAGCTGCCCATCCTGATTGTGGTCCAGCAGATTGAAAATGTCCATCTGGCTGATTTCTATCATTTCCATGGCTTCTTCATAGTCATCCGTTGGTAGGATCTGGCTCTTCTGCAGCCCCTTCAGTTGTGCCAGATGGACGATGAGCTTGCACTCCTCCTCTGTCAGGAAGTCAGGAACCTCTGCAGCAAAGTGTGAGAAGCAACAGACTGAGGAACTGTTACGGTGGGACCCCATACCAATGGCAGGGCACGCAGAAGAAAAAAAAAAAAAAAGGTGGAGGAGCAATTTAGAAACTGGGTAAGTTTTAGACATTCAAACACATCCAGGCTGCTACAACAGAGCTCTAAAACAGCACACACCACCCACCCCAGCTGCTGGAGGAGGGCATTTTTACAGCAGCAGTTCCTAAATGTTTGGATCCAGGGGTCAAGCCCTTAAACTCTCCGGCAGATACCACAATGGACAAAGGAGCAGCCAGGTGCTTATCGCCGCCTATTATCACTTCAAAGGTGACATGTGGATCAGTCTGGGAACTGCTGCTCTTCAGGTTCTGGGATTCCTTGCTCTCAGGTGGAGAGGAGAGCACTTTGCACAAAACCAAACGCCTGGCACTGCGCTCTGCTACGAAACTCAAACAGCAAGCAGACAACTTCCAAACTTATTCCCATTCATTCCCTTCACCCCCCAGTAACGATGGTTTTCAGATGTGACACTAGAGGGGAACACACTGCACACGGCAGATACCACGCTCCACACCCTGGCAGCATCCCAGTGTCACCAGCTTTCCTTTGCAGCACGACACCAGCAGCAATCAGGCGATACTGGGATGGAAAGCAAATTTAAATTCAGAGAAATCCACCAAGGACTACGAGGCTGAGAGACCAGCTGCAGGGTGCCCCGGGCACGCACTGTCGCAGCGCCGGCAGGGTCCTGTGGTACTGTTACACGGGGGCTCAGCGGGTTGAGAAGATCCTTCTGGCCCATGTCCCTGCTTCAGGGACCTTGTTACCAGCTGCTGAGACTTTCAAAGAGGGAAGAAAACCCACTAAAGCAGGATGGGTTTAAGTGCTGCTAGGGCCAGGGTCCTGCCCTCCGAACCGCAGCCCCCTGGAGCTCCCAAAGCTATGTGCCAAGGACACATCATATCCCCGCTACAGCAGCAATCTTCAAAGAGGGGAGAAAAAAAAAGTTAATTACTTCCGTGACCTTAAATCAACCCTATCAGCTCAAGCTGTCAACGAGCAGTTGGCACCAAGCACAGACCAGAACTAGCCCTGGAGAAAATGAGATGTTCCTGGGAAGCCCCCGAAACACAATGCAGCCGGCTGTGTCCCCAGCACCCTCCGAGGACACAATTTCCGCCCCAGGCAGCGCAGGGTCCTTGTGCCAGAGGATGCTGCCGAGCCGGAGCTTCCGCCGGGAGGTTGGGACCTCGCGGCCCCAGGTCTGAAGGAACCGTGTGCGCTGGCAAGCGATGCTCCCGGTATTTCCAGTTCCCCGCGCTGGGCTAGGATAATGACGGCTTCTGGAATCTTAATTACAGGCTGGAGGAAGGACAATCCCGCTCTTCAGCGGTAGTAACGGGATTTCATAATGAAGCGAAGACTCTGAGCTGGGCAGCGCTGTCACGCAGGGTGCGAGGTGAGGGGGTTTCCAGCTGAGCGCTGCCAATCCCATCTGCAAACAGCCCGGCACCACCGCTGCAGATCAGCCCCCATCTACCCCCGGCTCTCCAAAACAGTTAACGGCTGGCTGTGAGGCCATCCTATCTCTGCCCGCTCAACAATAGATCCGGCTAAACAAATGCCTCCTAATTGACTTTGAGCAACACTTGATTGCTTTTACAAAAAAACAAACGAGAGGAAAACATTGGGGTTTATGAAATAATGACTAATCCTGGAGCAAGAGAAAGGGGATGGGTTGGAGCACTGGTGTCAAACAGAGATTCAGTCTCGGCTGAAAGAGCCCCAAGACACATAGGCCAAGTCATTCATCCCTCCCCAACTGCCCTCATTTCCACACCTGCTGATCTAAGCCAAACCCCTGCTAAAATCCAAACAATCGCGGCCGCTGGCAAACGAAAATTGGAGCATTGTCTTCCCCACGAGGGCTCTGAAAGGGCCGCACTTAATGAGGATGGATTGACAGAGAGGTGGCTCCTAGGCTATAAAAGGCATCCCGCAGCCGGGAGCAGCTCAGTCTGGGGTCTGCTGCCCCATCGCCCGCTCCCAGCTCGCTCCGAGCATGGTGACGGCGCACCGCAGGCACCCCTGGCGGGCGGGGGGCCCCTGGCTGCTGGGGCTGCTGGCGCGCCTGCTGCTCTGGGGGTCTCCGGGAGCCCGGGCCAGCTACCTGCGGAGATCCTCCAGCTGCACGCCCATCCCGCACCGCATGGCCCTGTGCTACGATATCGGCTACTCCGAGATGAGGATTCCCAACCTGCTGGAGCACGAGACCATGGCAGAAGTGATCCAGCAGTCTTCCAGCTGGCTGCCCTTGCTGGCCAGGGAGTGTCACCCAGACGCCAGGATTTTCCTCTGCTCCCTCTTTGCACCCATCTGCTTGGACAGGTAAGATGTTTTTACAAGTTATTTCAGGGACCTTCCCCCCAAAAGCATTTCATCTTGCAGGAGGAGAAACATTATGGTCCCTCCTCTGGATTTTCCCACTCTCCCAGCCCGGGCACTGCTGCTGTCCCCCCCGGCCACCCCTCTTGTCCCCCAGCTTCACCTCCCGCCTCCCCTGCAGCCCCTTCCCAGCTCCTGCCCGGACCACGCAGGGGCTTCCTCAGCCCAACAGTGTCAGCATCAGAGAGAAATCCTGAGTTCTGAGGTGCAGCTGCCAAAGGACGGAGCTGCTAAAGAAATCAGGGATCTAACTAGGCACCTGTAAAGGAAAGCAGCCTTTGCACAGCTAGAGAAGATGCTGGGGAAGCAGGGGGGGTGCGTTTGGCAGCAGCCCGTATTGAACAGCCTCATCCCTCCTGTCCTCAGAAATTCCTTCTTTGCTTCCTGGGCATGCATGTTCAAAACACACCAAAGACCCCAGAACAGCTCTGCTAGCCCTGCAGCATGCCACACAGCCCTGGGCCACCGCAGCAGTGCCGGGCCAGGGCTCGACCCTCCGCCTGCTCCAGGAGCCCGGCGGTGCTGCAATCCCCATCCCCTCCCCAGGCTCATCTACCCCTGCCGCAGCCTGTGCGAAGCCGTCAAGAGAAGCTGCGCGCCCGTCATGGCTTGTTACGGCTACCCCTGGCCCGAAATCCTCAACTGCAACAAGTTTCCGGCGGATCACGAACTGTGCATCGCAGCAGTCTCCACGAATGAAAATTCCTCAAGTAGGAGAAGTAAGGGTTGTTTGTTTTTTTTTTCTCTTAATGTTTTCCCATGTGTTAACACCGAAAGCTCAATAGGATGGGTGTACACCTTCTTTATATCCCTAATATTTTTGGTTTAAGCTTTATTAAAAAAAAAATTGGAAATTCTAGCTTTGTTCTCTCTGGGAGCTCCACTGTGTCTAGAAAATCGGTGTAAAGCTGAGGGCAGCTTGTTCCCCTCTCTGCTGTATTCATCAGCTCCCCGGGTGCCGTCAGACCACGTGGGGCTTGGGGCAAGGAGTCGCTGTAAAAGCCCAACGCTGGGCACAGCTTGTGTGCAGGCTCCAGGCAGCAGGACGTGCTTCCAGCAGAGCGAAGCAGCTGCAGCCCTGAGCTCTCCAAGCTGGGTCCAGGGTTGAAATAAACATGTAAAAAAGAAATGTTTTGCAAGCCTTCCCTTTAAACATTAGGAAACACCACAACAGGGCATGTCTCTGCAGACATGAGTTACACAAGGAAAAAATCTTAAAGGCTGAACTGAACACCCAGACAGCGAGGAACAGTGGGGGGGATCCCAGAGCAGTTCAAGGGGGAGCAGACGCCTCGTTTCAGCATCACTGGATGGAGTCTGGCCATACCAACAGCTTTACTGTTTCATCCAGACTAGGAGATCCTCATTAAGCATTTTCACTGCTGCTTTAACGTGCAGCAACATGCACAAGCCTGAACAAAGCACGACCAGCAGCTCTGCCCAGCCGCAGTAAGCAGAGGTGAACATCTCACCCCGGCAGCTGTGTCTCCAGGGACGGGACAGCTCGGGAGGAAGCGATGCGCGGAGCAGGAAGCTACTGCCCGCAGATCTCACAGTGGCATCGTGCCTTTTCCAGCGAAGCTTAAGGGTGTTATAACCAAATTTCTGTTGCAGCAGTGCCCCGAGCCAGCTGCAAGGACTGTGAGCTCGAGGAGGCCAGCACGGCCAGGGAGATCCTGGACAACCTCTGTGCCAATGATTTCGGTGAGTAACCCCCTTCTTCCTCAGTTGCTGCCGTTCCCTCCAGCAGCTGAGCAGTGGCACGGACAGAAAACGGCTTTGCCGTAACAAGCTGACCTGGAGAACTGCAGCTTTCACAGCAGAGCCCAGGGATTTTCAGGTCCTGGCTTACCTGGGTGGCAGCAGGAGCACCCAGCTCCCGGCAGCACCGAAGGTCAAGGCTTTTTTTATTTCTCTGGGCTCTGACTTGGCTTTGGTTTGAGGCTGCTAAACACAAACTCCACCTTAGCTATTTCCAACTTCAACGCGACTCTCCCTCTCCTAGCCCACGCAGGCGGCAGCTCCTGCTAACTGAGCTGGCAGGGGGTTTTCAAGGTGCTGTTCTGAATTCAGGCACACAACCTTCACAGAAAAAAAAAGTTAAAAATCCTGAGCAGCTGGCAGTCATGTCACCTCCTGAAATCCCAGCTCAGAGAAGTCAAGTAATTTGCCTGAGACCAGGGCTTTGATGCACCCACGTGCTTGTGCCCCTGCCTCCTGCTGGGCTTCTGCCCGTGCAGCGGTGTGATGTGCCTTTGACACTCACACGGAAAGCAGAGCGAGGACAGTGTTTGGAAATTAAGCTCAAATGAGAACTTTTACAAGTTCACTGCAATTACATGGGCTTGGATGGATGCGTTGCCTTGTTAAAAAAACAGCGAGAAATCCTCACGTCGGCTGCGTGCTGCAGGAGGTAAGAGCTGTGAAAAATAAAGAGAACTAACAGCTCTTTTTCCAACCCCCACAGCAGTGAAAATCCGAATCCTGAGGAAGAACGTGACCACCACCATCTCAGACTTCGACCTGGACCCCTCCAGGGTGGAGGTCCTGAAGCACGGCCCGCTCCTCAGGACCGAAATCCCCGCCAGGCTCCAGCAGTGGCTGGACATAGACGCGACCTGCGTCCACAACATCATGAGAGGCACTCACGCGGGGGTCTTCGTCGTGAGCGGCGACGTACAGGGTGACAAAGTGGTGGTGAACAAGGCTTACGCCTGGCAGAAGAGGAACAGGAACCTGCAGCAGGCAGTGCGGAGGTGGAAGCATCACCGCTGCCCGGAGCAGGCTGGCCGGAGGGTCTGAAGAACCTCGATTCCAACAGTAAGAAACTGCTCCCTTCCCTACGGCTAGAAAACTCCTTTTCCTGGCAGCTGGTGTTCTGGAAATGTACAGTCAGTACCTTTAGGTGATTTGAAGCGGACACAGTCCACAGGTAGGGCCCCACTGGACATCCCTGTGTTCCTGAGACAGAGCTTGAGGATGCAGATTCAATGCATTCCTCTCGCAAGGCTCTGCAGGATCCGGGAGCTGCGACAGACAGCTTTGTCTCAGATCCAGCGTCACAAGAAAACTGAGCTGAACCCCACAGGCGAGCACACACTAGAAGTAGAGACCTTTAGTAACAGTTCCTTCGAGTTGTCATCATCAAAGCCGACAGACATTTCAGCTTCATTATTTGGCTCTGAGACACTGATGCTGTCCAAGTGTCTGCTTGGTTCTGGTCCAGAGAGACTACATGGAAGTTTCCCTGACTGCAAAGAGATGCTTTCTTACGTAACAGAGCAAATACTTTACTTTCAAACAATCCAAGGTAAATGAATGGTGAGAGAAACCCACCCCGGCAACGCCTGGCCCCTTACAGAGCAATGACAGCTGAAGATTTCTGCATAACAGAGAAAAACATTTTTTAACATCAGAAATTAAGTTTGGATCAGAAGATTCTGGTATTGGGGGAACTACCGGCACAAAAGCCTTCAGAAAGCGCAGAGCGGGAGCGGGGCGTGGGCTGTTTAACCTCTGCTCTGGAGGTTTGCTGGGACTTGGAGGTGAGTGCTGGCCACAGTGCAGTTCTGATACGGGGGGAGGAACATTACACATCTGTCTGGCCTTCCCCTGCACTCTAGGAAGACAGGAAAGATGGTCTTGCCAAGCTCTGCAGCTCCGGCTCTCACCCAAGCAAGCAGGGGCTGCGATTCCCTCGGGGGCACGCACAGGCACAGCTCCACTCCGGAGCACGGGGCAGAAAACACCAAACCCCCCAACGAAAACACGAGTTGGATTTCTGCTGCCTAGCAAAGCCCCCTCCGTGGAAAGTTTTCTACACTGGATTGAACTGGGGGCTGAAATAAGGTGAAAACCGGCTTTTGGGAGAAATGCACTCTGCCCTGCTCACGCGCCCGCAGTCTCGGTTTGATGGAGACACATTGCCTCCCTGTGCTCATAATGAACACCAGCGACCCGCGATGAGAGCTCTTCACATTTCGCATGGGCTGAGACAGGCGCTCACGCTGAAACCAGCTGTGCCCTGACATTTGTGCAGCAATTACTCCTATTCCCCGAGGCTCTGAAAAAAAAACCCAGCGAGATTTCCTATCTTTATTCCTGCCCGCTGCCTTGCAAACGGCCTCACAATCCACAGAGCCCTCGGCCAAGCGGTCCCTGCAACAGCACCTTCAGAACAGACTGCGTTCGGGCAACACAACAGAACACACAAAAGCTCTAAAGGCTGAAAAGCCTTTGTCTGATATTTGTTTTCTATCAATGGGATTATTTGATTTCCTCACTAAAAAGTGCACAGATGGTCTGACTTCCAAGCTTTAGAAGTGATGTCTCGTAGCCAGAGGGGGAAAAAAAATAGGGCAGAGACTTCATATCTCCACGAAACACGCTTGGGTTGAACGCGGATGACTTACCCACGCTTAGAAACAAACTGCGAGTTCCCCTATGGAGCCCAGTGGCATGCTCCAAAGCACAGAGCTCACATTAAATCACTAACGAGCCATCGGCTGCTGTAGTCCCACTGCAGCCTGCTCTGCTGAAAGCAAAGATCACAGACCAGCCACTTATTCCCTTCAATTGGCTCTCGCATGCCGCAACACTTTGTGTTAAGTAAAATCCCCAGGAATTCCAGAGTCCTTCTTTGCTATCGATTTCGGGTTTTGTTCTCGCACAACCCAGTTAAATACACACTTCTGCTAATGTAAACAACAGTAAATTAGGTTTTTTTTCAACCAGGTGATTTAAGTTGGTGCTGTTTGTATAGATAGAGAAATCTCTGGAAGTCTTTTAAAGTCAGAGCTGGCTCCTGGCAGGTTCATCCAGAAGATAAGAGCTGTCTTGCGACTCGCAGTTTCTAAATAAAGGACTCCTTATCGGGGGACAAAGGAGAGGAGACTTGCGCGGCATCTTAAACGCTGAATGTCCATCGCTGTCTGTGATGCCATCCTCGGGGAGCAAAGCTCGATGGAGGTGCTGCAGTGACAAAAGTTGTGGGATTATTGCTGCTGGGACCAACCTGCCTTTTCTCGGCTTCAGCACCTTCCTCGCAGGCCAGGATCAGCTCTTCTATCTGAGCTGTACCAGCAGGGCAGAGGAGGTGGAAACAGTTTCCCCGACTGGAAACCAGAGCGACTGCCCCAGACCGCGGCGCTGGTAACGACTCAGATTTGTGACGGCTGCGGGGTGCCAGTTCCAGGCTGGTGGGTCTGTTTACCGAGTGTCAGACAGAAATCCACCTCCAAATTTGCACACCACGGGTACCACATGTGTAGAAATGGCAAAAGAACTTTGTGTATTTCTTCCAGATACTTGTTGCATTAAAGGAGTTTAATAAGAAACCTGTCTAATCTATGGCCAGGCTTTCAGTGCGTATAATCTTTTTGGAATCAGAAAAAGCCCCCCTTCTTCTATTATCGAGAAAGCCTCTAACAGACTCTTAGTGCCATCTTTTCAGAGAAAACAGGTTTTCTCTGACTTTGCAGTAGTAGGAATTTTGTAATCATCTTACCCAAAAAATTAATTTGTATATTCTCCATGGATTTCCAGCACACAGAGTTCAATTAATGAGACTTTACCCGTTACAGGAAAAAAAATCACAGAAAAGTAAAGGTTTTAAAATATCTGAAAGAGAGAGGTGGTGCAGTTGTGTATCAGAGCAGCCAAAAATAAAGAAAATCTAGAGCAGGACAGAAAATGGTGGAAGACATTAAGTCTGTCCCTTTCCTCAGCACTGAAGCACCAACACTAAATTGCTTTATCATCGTTTATTACCAAAAGTTTGGGGAATCTCTTGTCCCTTTCTAATACCGAGCAGCTTCTTCAAGGTCCTCTTCCATCATCTTCTGTCTACTCACAGTATTTTAAAGGCAATCTGAAAAACCTGGAAAGGTTAATCTCCCAAATTCTTCCCAGAGTGCCACCCAGAGCGAGTCACCTCTGCCAGCGCCGCATCCCGACACGTCCAGCAGCCCCATCCCCGCACACAGCCCCGGGGAGAGCGGCGCAGGGAGGAGAAGCCAAGGCGCGAGGACTCATTTCCCCCGGGTGGGTGTCAGACAGACCCCCCAA
>WKFP01015463.1:68261-89236 GCA_011057875.1 Pterocles orientalis
GGCGGGGTCTGTGGAGCGGGGGCGGGACCATGGGAGCGGGCGTGGCGCTGGCGGGAAAGAGCGCGTGTAGCGGCGGGCGCGGCCCCCTCCCGCCCCCCCCAAGGAGAGGCCGGACACCGCCCAGGTTAGAAAGTCACAATTTATTTCAAATAAAGGGCACACCTCTGGTAACCGTCTCCCGGGCGGGTTCTGGCGCTCTTGCCCCTCTCCAGCGCCTGCAAAGGACAGCAGGGGGGAAGGACAGCTCTGCGAAGCCCCCACTCCCCATTAGGGGTACCCCACAGCCCCCACCAACACTGCCCAAAACCTGAACCAGATAGGGGCAAGGAAAGGAATTCCCAGAACAAGTGCCTTATTTAAAAATAAAGTTCTATTTTTTTTTCACCCGCTTAAAAAGTCTAAAATTCAGAGTGCAAGGCTATCGTACAGAAACCTCCTGCTGCCCCAGCCCCAGCACACCTGTCCGCAGGCAGAGCAGCAGTCATGCAGTTTATGTCTTCAGTAGAAAAATGTTTGTTACAGTCTGGGAAGCCTGAGGACTATTAGAGATGAGGCAGCCAATGCACTAACACAAGCGAAGCTGAAATAAAGAGAGTAGCGGATGCAAGGATGGAGAGGTGTCAGGCTGGCAAAGGAACTGGAAACAAGAGCAAAAAGAAAAAAAAAAAAAGAGCAAAAAGTCCACAGGTGTAGCACTAATGCACCAAAGGGAAAATTGTACCTCAGAATTATTGGTTCCTGAGCCACCTTCTATTCACCTACACTCAGGTAACCTTGCTGACTTGAACAGGGCCATGTACCTACCAGAAGGGGAAAAAACTGGCCTTGTCTTTTGGCGTTGCGAACTCTGGTTTCCTCTCTGTCACCTGCCCCTGAGCAGTGCCTGTCACTTTACACAAAGAGCCAATAGTCCCTGCGCTCTGTAGGCTTCATCTTGGAGCCTGTGACCTCCTGTATGACACCAATACAGAAGTCACCCTGCCTAGGCTGCAAAAGCAAGTCCGTCCTGGTGTCTTCCCAGAGAGTACAGAGAGAGGATCTGTGTGTGCAAGCCAGGACTTTCATCACCTTCAGAGAGTTTTCTGTTTTTTTTAAGATCAGCAGAACTGCTAACAAAGCTCTAGTTTCATGAAATGTGAAAGAATTAGGGGGCACACTGTGCAGTATTTATTACTGTTCCTCAGCCAAGCATCTCAGAAGTCTGCTCCGTAAGTTTGGCCACTGCTATATGGTCTAGCTTGTTCACAAACAAGGATTCATAGCAAAGAACTTTGTGGGGGCATGGGAGGGGGAGGGAGGGAAGGAGCCAGGGAGAGAGAGACAAAACCCCATTCTCATCTCGCTCAAAGCTGGACAATTATGAACAGAAGCGAGAGCTCTTTGGGATTAGGAAACTCCACACACCTGCTCTGCAAAGAGATTAGGTGTTAGGGCAGTTGCATTTAGACAAGAACACCAGCTTTTACCCTAATTAGTAATTTGGACGTTACATTTTTAAAGATCAGTTTAAATGTTGGCTCTACACACAGCAAACTGCTGGGTCTCAACAAGCCTTCCCCCACGCTATCCCTTCCCCTGGGTCCAGCGTGCCCAGACTTTGACAATCATCTGGGAAGGGGAGAGGAAGGAGGAGACTGATCTCTAGAATATATCATGAGGAGGGCGCAAAGAGGCTGCTGCTGGGAGCAGAGGAGGGAATGAAGTCAGGAGACAGTGGCTGGAGCAAGGACGTATCTACCCCTATGGCTCCAGACTAGAGGGGAGCCGGAACAGGACAGGGACTCAAGGAGCCAGAGTTACCAAGATGTCCTGTGCAGCACTGCTCCCAGAAACCACAGATGCCTTCCCTGCCCCTGTCTCACTCCCTGTCTCCATTCACCTCTCTGCAACCCTGGTGTACCCTCAGCTCCTTCTGCTGAACCCCCACTCCCCTGCCAGCAGCTCCCCAGCAGTTCATTTCCCCTGTTCCCTGAGGATACCTCCCACAGCAGGGAAGGGAGGGATGGAGGAAAAGGCTTCTCAGTTTGAAAATTTCTGCTGCGTACAACAAGCACAGCCACAGGATTAGCTCCTATGAGAGCTACTCCTCTTTTAGATGCATCTCTTGTTAAAATCCATCTGCCCAGTTATACGTGCTGCAAATACTTGGCTCACATGTCTCAAGTAGCTCAAGCAGTTAGCTTATTCTGACATGCAGGAATTTAGCACTTTTCCCCCTCTCCGGTTTAATCTTTGTCAAGTCACATTATATAAGAGCAAGACAGGGGTGCATCAAAGGCAACACTTCCACATACAGCATGGAAGAGAATCCCACGAGTTCCCTGCAGACGTGAAGATTTCCTCGGATGAGACACTCCAGCTCCACCTTACTGACTGCAAACAACACATTCCTGGTGCAGGTGAGATACACGCCTGTGAAATCTTAACATGTGTCCTGCTTCCTGTAGCAAACAGGCAAGCATCAGCATTTAAGTAACCTTTGTCATGTTAACCCCTACTAAGATGAACTAGGTTTTCATATTTTTATTTTAGTGTATATTTTACATTAGAAAAAAGAATGTTAATAAAAAAGCTCCACATGCTCCTAACAATCAATTTTCTGATAAGTCCCCACCAGTATCAATACTAATATACAAATAAATTAATTTTGCTAGTTAATTTTCTGCCTGGCTTGGTGCAGGGTCTGCACAAGCAGAGTGCCTGTCCACACTGCCAACACGTGCCAGGGAGTGTGTTGTACATAATCTTTCCTCCTCATAACGTAGTGGTGTTTAGTCTCACCTTGATGAAAGGAATCAAAGTTTCTCAGCCATGATACCCAGCAGGCACAAATAATCTTTACCAGGCTGCATGGCACTGTTATAACATGGATTGTTTTCACTCTGCAAAAGCCCCAAGCCTCGATTAACAACTGTATGCTACTATTCCCTCGTCACTCACTTTGGCAATACAACACCCTCCCCACAAAAACAAGTAAAGCAAAAAATCTACATGGAAGACCTAAAATTCATCAAATGCAGAATCTGACTTGACTCAAGGCATATCCCCCAGTATTAACCTGGTCTCTCCCCTACAATTCCTCTGTTTGCTTTTGTTTGTGTAGCGGGATTTTGCACAGCTGATTTACAAGAAAAGAGATGTCACATGTAATCATACTAAATCACGGCCGCTGCTGGTACTGTCGGGTCAGACACAGCAGCAGCCACGCTTAACACCAGCCACTCTCCTCGTGCAATGCCAATGCTACAATGCCCTGCTTAAAGGAGCACTGGGAAATCTAGCCGAGATATTTTGCAACCTCCTTCAGTGCCTAGGAGGATTTTTGGGTCAGAGGAAGGGAGAGGGGGGGAAAAGCCCATTAAATTTACAAGCAGATTAAGGAAAAACACTCCACTGCCAATTTATTTTTAAAAAGGGTTGTGTGTTATTCTAAGGTTTGTCTGCGTAATTGTACAACCGTTGAAAATTACATAAATTGTAATGATCTAATACTATTAACAGCCATTCAGAGAAAAACTCCCTCCCCTTCTGAAACCATCAAGGGCAGGAGGGAAATGTCCCAGGAAATATGCCAATCTGAACTCTGGCCTCTAGCTTGGCAGAAACAGAAACAGAAAGATAAGAGAACAAACTGGACTAAGATGTGGTGTTTGCATGTGTCTGACTTGCAAGGGGAGGGGTGGCTTTGTCCTTGGCCGCGTTCTCCCAGAGGCAGTGCCTGCTTATCCCGGTGAAGCTGCCATCACTTCACTCGCTGCTCTCACCCCTGCACTTTGTCACTTCCTCCTGTCTTATGTGTCATGGAAGTCTTTCAGCAGGGTCCTCCGTCTCTGCTCTGCTATGTGCATCTGATTCTCTAAGTCCTGGTAAAACAGAAGGTAGAAACTGTTAGCATGAACTCCCCAGAGAAGAGCTCATTTTCTTTAGGGAGGGACTAAGCTCTCCTGAGAAGGACCAGCCTTCACATTTCCCGCACACTCTGGATCACAAGATCGCAGATCCTTCTCCTTTTGCCATGGGCTCCCTCTGCAGTTACCTGGCTCCTGCTCTAAAAAGCTACGCACTCCAGGAATCTGCTCTTCACCAGAGGGCTACATGCAGCTTCCTCCAGAGCTTTGCTGGTCCTGTTTCAGTTTGCAGGACTTGCTGCAGCCCTCCCTCCCCTCCCATAAGGCAGTGAACTCCACTTCTCCACCATCTGCTGGCTAAAGGTGAGCTCCTGGATCTACCAGAACCCCCACGTGACCGCCTTTGCGCTCCTGCAGAAGCGTTAAGCCCAACAAACAAAATCTGGCCAGCAGGCTCAAGCAAGCAGAACACTCACCCCTCTGTCATAGCTGTCTGCTCGTTCCACCTTCCATGAGAGATTCTCAATTTCGGCTTCCAGCTGCGCCTGCTGGTACTCAAACTGCAAAGAGCAAAACTAGTTTAGTGGAGCAGTTTCATACCACACACTACGCTTGAGGAGCAGACAATTGTGTTCTGCTGACAGCTCTGCTGGTGGAGCAGGTTCGTGCCTCCTCCTTATCTACCTGCAGCCAGACAGCATCACCCCTTCCAGGAGTTTCCTGTGTAAGCACTCTTCAACCTGCATCACTCAAAATTAACCCAGTCAGCCTAAAAACACTGCAAGTGACAAGTATCTCCTAACTCATCTTATTTTGCCATAAACGGGTCACGAAATGCTTTCATGAGCAGCTCTGCAGGCAGAGCAAAGGGACTGTTAACACTGCTGGCAGCAGGAACTTGTTCCACTGGCACAGTCAGATCCAGAGAAGAACATCTGTCCACAGCCTCAGAGAGCACATAGGATGCTACGGGGAGAGATTGGGTAACAGGTTTTACTGGACCACTAAGTCAAAGAAACAACCTCTGCAGTGAATTCACCGCTATTTTTGGACATGCCCAGCCCATGGGATGCACCAAGCCAGCAAAGAACTTTTAGCAGGAATAAAAAAACAAAGCTACACCCTGACTGAAGGCTGGAGAAGCTACCTTCTAGCAGCTCTTCACATGAAATATGGCTCACAGCACTGTAATGTCTTACCAAGGAACAAAGGCACACTTCCAGCCTCAAAACATTCTGGATAAATTGCTTGTTAGTGAAAGTGCAGTGAAGTGCCCTGGGAAAATAACGTCATGGATCAGAGGACTGAGCTGCTGGTCAACTCAAAGTGAAGAGGAAAGGTGTAAAATCACCTATTATCTGTCCTGTCCTTACCTCAAACTCAGGACTAATATTTCAGACACTGCCAAGCTCTGGAATTCAGCCCAGCATGTTGCCAGCTACACCCCAAAAGGCTATCAGCAAAAAAGGAACAAAACATCTTACCAGTTTCTTTCTGGGACCAGACTCCATGTAGTAGGCATACGGATATGTGTACTGCAGGGTGTAACGACACTGTTGGAGAGTACGAGGAAGAGAGAAAAGAAGGACAAGAGTCTCAGACTTGAAAGTCAGCACAGTCACACCACCACTACAGGACACAAGGACAATTGGACGCTTCATGGTGGAATTTCCTACACCTTCCTTGGAACAACTTGTGCAGTTAAAGTATAACTTCACTTCCAGATGATTTTTGGCTAGTTCATGTCCTAGACCAGAGGTACTGTCCCACACGCCCACCATCCCTAAATTCCCTTCCTCACTTGGTGCTGTGAATTTAGCATTCTGGTGTGTATTCTCTTATCTGTGCCAAACAAGACACAACTACCCACCTTTGCAAGTAGTTTTGCAGCATTTTGTAGGTATTGCCAGTCTATCCATGTTCCCAAGTTGTTCATAACTCTTTCTTGGATTTTCTCCTGGATTCGTTGGTATGTCTGTGCCTCCAGCTGTAGGCTTTTATTGTGATTCTCCCACTGCAAGGGGTGGGAAGACAGGGAAAAAAAAAAAACAAATAGCATGAGACCAGAGTACTGCTGCTGTAAAAACACAAGCTCTAGCAAGCAGAAATTGAGGTGGGGTGGGAGTTCAGCAAGGCAAGATATGCTGTGGGAAAGAACAACACGGCAGCACCTCCAGGAGCAAGTGGCGGAGGTTGTATACGACAGACTGACAGCAGCAAAGAGCAGGGAGCAAACCCAGCTCCCCAGAGTGGGGAAGGAATGCCCTCTGGTTGCACAATGACCCTGTGTCTAACAAGATGGAAAGTAATGGTGATTACCCTACTTACAGGATTTCTATAGAAAGATCAAGAGTTTAAATTAACATTTAACAGGGGCTCAGTGAACTCCAACATCCATGTGGACGTTGTAGACATGGCCATTTCCCAAGGTTTGTTGGTGTGGAGAGCCAGGAATGAACACTCCTATTTTACCACAGGACTTGGCTCATGGTGTGAGGAATAAACTCATTTTAATGGGGAAACTGAAATACAGCAGCACTGAACCTCTTCCACGTTCTCTTCTAGAGATGCTGCTCTGTACGGCCAGGTGCATCGAGCCTGCTGTGTGGACAAAGATGCTCTGGCTGCAACTTTTAAAAACATGATTACATTAAATTTTAGGAAAACTTTGCTACAGCCAATGGAGCTTTGAACGTGGCAGAGCTTATTTAGTCTTTGTCTCTATACTGCCAGGAACTGAAGTTCCTTGATCCTGGAAGGAGATGACTGGAACAATATCTATCTACTGCAGCAGCACTCAGCCTGCAGGAAAACAGTACGGTGGCACACAGGTAATATTGATTTTCTCTAGCACAGGGAAATACAGGAGCTAATATGATTTGCTTTGGGTACAACATTACTCGTGTGGATGGGACTCACAGGACAGGATTTGGAGTGAAAACCAACAGAGCCTGAAAATTTCGCACAGATTCTCTTTGGGCAGTTTCTTGCACGGAGATTGCTAGCAATGACCTTTGCACCAGGCAGGGAGCATTAAAAGGCTACAGCAGCTCTGGCCAAGGAGATGTCTCCTACCCTCTCAAAATAGAACAAGTACTTCTTAAGGGCCTCCCTGGCCTGTGCTTGCTGACTCTGGTTTACAATATCAGGATTCTCTTTGTACCGACTGCATTCGTAGTACTCGCTGCCGTGAGTCTTCCAGTCTCCCAGACACATCCAGCAGAAGTCTGCAGAAAACAGCGAAAAACCCACTGTGATGCACAGAAAAAAAAAACTGAGAAAGGAAAGCTTCAGGAGACACAGCCCATCTGTTTTCAGACATTTCTGCTAAGCCAAGGAACACATAACATTTTATATCATCTTGCATAACAGAACACAATCGTGAGCTGAAAATACCAGCCTGTCTCGAAGATTTTCATTGTACATCCTCTCATGCGACTATGGAAAGTAAATCCTGAAGTGCTGCATCCTGTACACCGAGACAGAGCTGTACCTGGGCCCTGCACAGGCTGTCACTCTAATTAAAGAAGAGGCGGGCTGCAGTCTGATTTGTGAGTTGCATCCTCCCCACCACTGGCATACTGCCCCACGCAGACTTCTGGCTGAATAAAATATGAACAATGAAATGCAAAAGCAAACCTAACTCATGCAAAAGAAAGTCTGCCTTAGTTCTCTCCAGGAGGGAACTTCAGGTACCAGTGCTTCATGACCCTTCAACTTAGGAGCCACTGAATTGGGAAGAAAGCAGAGGAAACAGAGCAAGAGCAAAACCTGTGTGACAGTTTCCTGATTTCAGAGAGGGGCTGTAAGCATTTTACTAGGCAGGAAAAAAGACGGAGATTATGTTGCTACAATAGGAATCACTTTTGTGTTACTCATAAGAGACTGAAATTTTGATTCCCAGAGTTCATCAGCCTTCTCGAGTGCTTGTCACCATGGGACCTTGGCATCTGCCTGCTCACCCTTGTCACAGAGCTCCATCAAAGCACGTCCAGTGCTGCTGAGGAACCCAAAGCAAAGGAAATGAGAGAGGACAGTAATCTTAATCATCTTCAAATGAGGTTCTGATATTATAATATTTCCTAGTGGTACACTTAACTTAGAGGAATGAATACAAACTGTCTTGCTCCAAGACAACAGAAATTAATTCTGCCATGAACAGCTAAGTGTAAGAACAGGCTGTCGTTTTGTACTACCAAAGGACAATGGGCCAAAGATACTCAGGCTGCCAATTGCCCAGGGGTGCACTGAGAAGTCCAACAGATAACATTATGCAGAACAATTCACAGCTCCTGCAGTTTCATCTGGGTTGAAGCTCATTATTTCCATCACTAAGGAGAAGGAGTAGATGGCTCAGTTCTGCCAGTATTTCAGCAGATGACAAATACAATTACATGGAAAGCATTTATTACTCTCCTCTGAGATAGATTCCACAGTTGATATTACGGCAGAGATGGAGACTGCTCTATATAATGGACATGTCAGGGAGAGGGAGACAAGCCAGCACTGAATCAGAACCCAGCTGAGATCACAGTGAAAAAAAAACAAAACCAAAACCTATCACACACCCAAGCCTGTAATTAATATCCTGTTCACCTTCTTCTAGTGTGAAAAAAATATCTCAGTCAATGTTCACAAATTGTCTTCCTACCACAAAAAAAAAAGAGAAGAGAACATCACCACTAACAAACACTGCAGAGAAAACAGCTTTCAAATCCTACTTACCATGCTTGCATTTGGAGCATTGCTGAAAAAGAAGAGACAGGAGGCACTGGTTAATGGAAAGTGTGGAAACAAAAATTCTGCTTAGAACACGGACAGGTTGACATGTTCAGGGAACTGCTCACCATGTGATTGCAGCCTCCATTCTTTTCAATACAGATATTGCACTTGGGACACTGGGGAAACAGAAGCATTTGTTAGATCCAACACTGTCTCCAGCAGCCTTCTGGAGAATGACAAAACTTGTGTGATTATTCCCCTCCTGCTTATTTTTTTCTAAATATGCGTATATGAAATATTAACCTATATACATAGTGCCTCCCACCAATTCCTGACAGCTCCATTTAAAAAGGAGGCAAAAAGGCAAGGCCAGAAAAGTTACACTGCAGCACTGGACTCCTTGCTCAATAAAACAAATCTGCTGTAGTTACTCCCTGTAAAACTGAAAGTCTCACTGAGTTACCATTTAGCAGTTGCTCAGGGACATAACTAGTTCACATATGACAGCAGCTTCCACGACCACTTCGACTACAAGATAATCTGCACTATATCCTGCCTTCAGCAGCCACTAACAGACAACAACCTAACTAGCTGTGGAGCATCTGGCTGGCCACAGCGAGAGCTGCACGCTTTTTGCTCCACTGATGCCCTGGAGTGTCAAGTTCAGTTACTTTTTTGGGTTGCATAGATACAAAGGAAGAAGTGAGTTTTGCTGCTTTTTATAAATTTTAATGGCAAGCAAAATCTATGTCAGGACAATGCTCAACATGACAGAACCTTATTTCTACAAAAGAGCACGGCAGAAACAATGCCATCACGTGCTGACACCTTCTCCAGAGAAAGCAGGGAATTTCAGATCTCCAGTCTATTTAAATACCCACTTCCCTAACACAACTGAAGCTTCTCACAATTGTCATTGGCCATGGTAGGACAAATGCCAGCTAAGAACTGTTTTGAAGTCAGGCCACAAAATCCCCAGAAGATATTGAAAAGTTCCAATCTGCAGACAGTTAGAGGATAAAGGCTGTATAGCTATAACCTATAAATTGGTTCTGACTCTGCACTTAACACACTCCTTACATTTTAAATCCACCTCCACTGATCATTTCAAAGTAGCCACAATTCTTTTTCCCATGGGAGGGCAGCACACCTGGCTGCCAAAGACATTCACAACAAGTCTGGAATAAGGACCACCAGGTCCTTACACAGGAGGTCAGCTGCACTTCCCGCACAGAGCACTCCCCAGACATTCAGTTGTGTTGTATCACAGTCCCTAGGGAGCTGGGAGAATTTGCAGCTTGTGAAAAAGCAGCACACAATGCTACGTATGTATCTTGCTTCCCAGGCAGGACTAGAGGACAAGAGAAAACATGCATGTGCTTGTCCTTACATCTTTAGTGTGAGCACTGATGTAGTTGGCTGTTTCGGAGTCATCTGCACACTTGGTGAGCCATTTCCGAATGGTAGCACAGTCTGTGGGTGCGTGGTACATCTGCCGACACTTAAAGCTTAATGGGGGGGAAAAACAAAACAAAACAAGACAAGACATATTGATTTCTAGGCAAATGACTCAAGAACTGAAGTATTCCTCATGACCTAAATCTGGGAGGCCAAGCGAGGGTAAAGGACACAAATGCATTTGTGTATTACTGGAGTGCAAAGACCAAGGCTGCACTCCAAAAAACCCCCACCCGCTTGAGCAGAAGCCAGCGTCAGGATGAGAGTGAACTGAGGCCTTCTGTGACAAACCATGTGTCTGAGGGCTGACACATCTCTCCCTAGAGTCCACCTGTGTCTGCTTACCAGCCACCTGCATGGAGATACCAGCAAGCTGGGTCTCTAAACCACTTGTATTGTGCTCCAGACACTCCCAACAGCAGGAGACCCAGGAGCAGAAGACACTTGGGCAGCCCCATAAGATCTTTTTTCTCTGGTCTCATACACACTTGAAGTCAGACAAGGAACCTTAGCGTTCCTATTCAGCAGAAATGTATTCTCACATGAGCCTCAAAACACACCAGACACTCTGCGAGTCAAATACTTGCATTAAACTTAAAAACCCAATAGTGGTGAGGCCTCCACATCCATTACCACAATCTCTACCAGTCACTGCGTCTGTACCAAAATTCGTAACCTAGGCAAAATACGAGAACAGTAGATTTGTAACCCCTTCGTTACTCTAGCCCTGCATTGCCTGGTTGCCAGAACACCCAACTCACAGGGAGTTTAGGGAGCAAGGGGACGGCTGACCACCTGCAGAAGTCAGACCCCAAGTGTCCAATTACTCAAGCTAACTCAGGTTACAAACAGCTCCAGCAAAGCATTTGAGATGCTTCTACACACTGAACCTGTTGGCAAGCAAACGGAGTGGCTCTGAGGACAGCATACACTTTCCCCGTGATCTTTAACCTTCTCTGTTTCTTACCAGAAGACCTCATTGCAACGATTGCACTGCACTCGCCGGGCTTTTGGCTCTTGTACCTGTATGACCATAGGGCAATCTGCACCAGGACACAGCTGCAGCTGGTAATGGCTCTGTGAACACACCAACGTGGTAACATCAGCAGTGGCTGCAGAAGAGCATTATCCAAGTTTAACCACTCCTATCCTCCAAAATATATTATTTCTTGCTGAAAAAGAGTGAAAACTGTCACCAGATCTTGGCTAACAGAGCAGACAAACCTCTTCCACGCTAGGAAATGGAGTGTTAGTTACTTACCGCTTCTCTACAATAGGGAATTCAAGTGGAGGGTCACAGACTAAGTAAGCACAGCAACACAACCACAAGACCCCACCAAGACACTGAACAAACAACTTTACTCCATTTGAGCTCTTTCCCCATCCTCTCCTAATGTCCCAGAATGTATTCAGCTGCTCTCCCGTGGTGTCTGTTCCCTCCCAAAGGATCTCTTATTGAAAAGCACTGACACCACTCTTTCATACCACTTCACTGCTTCTTCAGTGTTCCCAGTTACTGGAATACTTCCTGCATTTAACCTTAACAATTGCTGCTTTAATTTCAAAAAACCTCCCATAAAATGTTATTGAGCAAGCCAATTCTGTTGGGCTACACTAAGATGAGGGACTTATTTTTTCAGAACCTAAAATATCTATCCAAGAGAAAAAAGGACTTTAAAACTCAGATTGAAGTTCTCAGCTGCAACACACTGAGAATTCTGCTTCAGGAAAAGAGCCAAGCACCAGCCAAGGAGTTACTGGGTGACCTTACAGCAGAATTTACTTTGGCAACCTGCTAGAGCATTTTGTCAGTGAGGCTGTCCTACAGGAACAGCCACATCATGTTTGTCACGGACAGTTTTGCTGCAGTTACTGCGTTTCTAATCAAAGATGCAAGACACTTCAAACAAAATTTCTGCAAGTCATTGGTGAATCCACCCAGAATATTTTAAAATACCTCCACATAGTCCCTGAAGAGGTAGCGCCTGTATTTATCTTTCAGCTCTTCACTAGGCAGCAATGGAAACACAAAGTCTTCTGGCGTCCGAAGTAGACAGTCCTGAGCCATGCAGGAGACCCCTGAGAAGAAAAAGCAACATTTTAGCACAGTGCAGCTTATACTAGGGACTGAAGGCACAGAGAGCATGCCACACAGTTTCCTAGGTGCCATCTGTTGTTGTGGCAAGAGGGACACAACTGTGAAACAAATCTATCTGGGCTGCTGAAAAGCTGAAGCCCAACTGTCTTCACTGAAAGATGACAGGGACATGTGCATCCAGGACCAGTAAGTGCTCCAACCAGTATTCGCAAGGTCAGATACTCAGAGGAGAAAATTGCATGTTCCTGCCACGCCAGCATGAAGGACAGGCTAGGAAAAGCCCAGAGCAACTCTGGCAACTCCTGGCTTCTCCCCAACACAAAGGGAACA
Source organism: Pterocles orientalis (assembly GCA_011057875.1). Classification (NCBI taxonomy): domain Eukaryota; kingdom Metazoa; phylum Chordata; class Aves; order Pterocliformes; family Pteroclidae; genus Pterocles; species Pterocles orientalis. The sequence continues at coordinate 80,718 of WKFP01015463.1, forward strand.
GATGTTTGCATCCACAAGCTCTCCAGGGGTAGTGCAACAATACATCACGAGATGCAAACTCAAAATGCAGTAGATCTGCAGCTTTTAACTTGTTACAGTCACATTCCTGAGATCACAAGAGGAAAGAAGCAGCAAATGGATCTGTGGCCTTACATGTTTTCCAGGTAGGAGTAGCACCTTCCTGGTGGTATGCCAGCACTAACCAGGGATTCAGGCAAGACCACTAGCTCAAGTCAAGTTTGTCACAAATACTCATTCCATGCTCCATTTTCTCATCACTGAGACATTTTAGACCAATTCAGCCAGTCATCTTCAGAATAGCCAACACGGCAAATACAGACCCAGAACCATGTCCGCCTTGAACTCACCGACTCCGACACCATCCTTGACGAGCACTGTGCAATGCTGCTCCCAACAGCTGCGGCAGAACTGGTGCTGACAAGCCAGAGAGAGCAAGTTCTCCTTCCGGACAAACTGCATGCACACCGCGCAGTGATGGGAGGAATGTACCATTGCCTGGGAGAGACACAAACCAGCATCACAGTGAAAGCATCCCAGCTCTCCCAGAGGATCCGCCCCTCATCCACAGGCACCTGCATCACCTTCGCTGGGACAATAGTCTCGGGCGAGCTCCAAGCCCGAACAGGTTCCTAAGCAGCTGGCGCGTTGGGGTGCTGCACTGCCCCGACAGCCAGTCCTTCTCACGAACCTCTTCAATCTCACGGAGCACAACAGATTGACAGGCACTGAATAGCTCCTGCCTCTGACCTAGTGCTACCCAGAACTCGCCTTTCCTTTTCTGGTTATTACTCTTGCCTTGTTTGAAAAATGAGGAAGTACATCTTTGTGTTAGTCCTTCCCTGAATTTAACTAGATTCTGTTAGCTGGGTCAGACTCTGTCACTGTTCCGCAGCCCTGGAGAGGGGCTGTAGCTGGAAGCAGGCTAAGCAGAGCCCTTCTACAGGACAATGGTTTGGGTAAGGGCGAAGACAACCAAAGGTGCAGTGTGTAGAGTGTTTATACAGAGAAGGAACTCACAGACCATCGTCTCGCATCTCTCATCTTCTGCCTATGCCACATTTGACAAAGCAGGCATCATCCCTCCAGCCGAAAAGGATTAGAGGGTTTGTTTCAAGTCAGGCATAATTCTGCTATTGCTTCACCAAACCACTGGGAAGCAGTCTGGATCTCCCCTTGGTTAGCGCAGAACTAATCCCAGACAACAGACCTAGCCTCTTGAACACAGCTCACCCTCGGGACCTGAAGAACCAGGTCTAGCACAGCATCATCAAAGGCAAGGCTCTGCAAAGCTCTTCGCAGGAGTTCATGTTCCTATTTCTCCCTTCACAGAGAAGTCAGACAATCACTTTTCATCTACTTAAACCTTTGCTGCTCTTTGAGAAGCTTGTGCGAGACAGCCGTCAGCTTCCACGCCTAGCGCTGCGTGCCAGAGATAGAGGAGCAGCAGCATGATGCGCAGCCACATGACCAACAGAGCTTGTTTTATAGCACGACCGCATGAAAACAGAAATAATGCGACTTTGTTCTGAGAGGCCTCACTTATGGACAAGGACAAGATTCAACGAGTCTGCAAACGGTGTTGATTCCCTACATCTACTGCTCAACTTGAACACCAAACGCGTTGCCTCAAACCTCTGCAAGCTGTCCCTCTGAGCTCACCGCTGTAACTTTTCCCTGTAGGTCAGCTGCTTTGCAGACATTCAGTACGAGCATCTGCCCCCCAAATATCGTCATTCTGCATTAGGAGTCAAGGCACAGAGCAACTCGACCTAGCACATACAAAAGGACTGTAATGAATTGCCTATCAAACCAAGTGTGCCAAGACTTAAACATTTTAACTGCAATATCTTTCTTCCCAAAATGAAATCACCATTGCAGTGAAGAGTACCTGAGTGACAGCTGATAAAAAATTCAGACAATCTCAAAATACATGGAATAATTTGCAGGTATGTCAAAAAACAGTTTTTTTTTTTTTGTTCTGGACTCTAGGCAGACACATTTATTTGAAGCTCATGAAGCTTACTCCCGTCAGCTGTTTGAGCATTTTCCCCTCTCTGCCAGTTACAAGTCAGCTCAGATGCCAAATCAGGCTTTTCAAACCTCCCTTCCCCCAACCCAAAGAGCGTTTCACAGATGTAATACTTTATCACTCAAAATCTGACACATGGCAGCGTGTTCCCGGGTAACTGTGGATTGTATCAGGACACCCCCTGTGAATGAAACCTGTAAACGTGCTACAGGAAGTTTCTATTTACAGGAGGGGTGGGGGGAGTATCTAAAGACCTGTGTAGCTCCGGCTGCAAAGCACAAGCTGTTGGTTCAAATATCACTACTGACTGGCTCAGCAGCAACACCGCTGGGAGATTCGGCTGAAGCATCTCCAAGCAGAGCAGTGCAGCAAACAGTCATCTCGGGGCCGAGGGGGAATCTCTGTTCCAGCCCCAGACAAGCTCTGTTCTCTGTGCAGCCAGAGCTTCCCTTGAGTGTCTTTTACAGAGAGCGCAGAACTGGAAGAGGTAGCCAAGTCCATGCACTCTGCTCCTTCCATTGTGTACCATCACTCACGGGGAGAAAAAAAAAAAAAAAGTTTAATTTTCTTGAGGCAAGTAATTCTTGAACGCTACCTGCAAGTCGATAGCAAAGCTGCTGTTTAAATGTTAGACACCTCCTGAATGCATTCTCATTTAAAAAATCAACCCAGCATTGAGTTAGGGTGTCGGATCTGAGCTTGCAAGGGGTTAATACGGGACAGACTACACCATTAGTAACGCAATCCTCTGATGAGGTGGGTCAGAGGTGTCTGCCAAGGGAACAGACCAAAATAGTTAGCATACTTACATGTTTGGATGAGGTGGGCTGAACTCGTGCTTCTACTAGCAATTGGGCAGCATTAGACTTGTGCCTGAAAAGGCAATTGAAAAATGATCAAATCAATTTCTGAATACATTTTGCTTTGTTAAATTGATCCTTGTCAGAATAAGTAATAGGCTCTGTGCAAATGGTAGGGTAGGTTTCAACAAGGAAAATGGAAATGTGTCCTGTGTGAGGCTCCTTCACACAGCAAGCTGAACTCTCCTCAACAATCCAAAATCTGAAACAGGAACAATACTTCTCCGAGTAATGGATTAACATTTCCTTCATATTCTTTCATTAATATTTTTCTGCAACTCTCTCGCCCTGAAAAATTATTTTTGAAGCTAAGATTTTCTACCCATACTCCTAGAGAAGTCCTAAGCCGCTGCCCGTAACAACACACTCCAGTGAGGCTCCTGCCTGTCTCCTGTTCCGTTGTAAAACCAAGCTGTCCTGGTTCGGTCTCATTTTGACTCCAGCCTATTACCTAGTTAAGTGTTTACTCTGTGACAGATTATCACCCTTTAGGCATATGAAGCTGTCTATCAGCAGCCTCAGAATTAAATCAATCCTCCCTCCCCACTAGCACTTTTGAGTTCCATCTGATAATGTCGTTTCATACCAAGACAGAAGTTTGAGGACCGGATCAACCGAAGAACAACTTGCAAAGTCACAGCTCTAGAAGCAAACCTTTCCCCAAACTTCCTCTTGTTTAAATCTCCTTAACCTGCAGAATCACCCCGAGCCGCTACGCTGGGATCTCACCCTCCACATTCCCCAGAGAAAAGCTTTCACAGGATGCCTGGTAACCAATGAGCCAGTTAAAGATGCTGCAACAATATCCATATCCATACGCACGATGCATTTCCCATACGTTCTCTGGATGAAGTTGCTGGCTACGGGGCCAAAAATGGCACGGCAGCATGAGTCAGACTGATGTGCTCTCTATTTTCAGACAATGTTCAGTCCTGAGCCAGTATTTTCTGGAGGGGCTGCCAGACAGCAGTGCCTCCTGACACACTTCCCGTATATGTTTGGGCAGCGTCCGAACCCTCCTTTCGAACCAGCTGGAGGACTTTGTTACAGTGACATTGACCAAGAAATAAAGGGGCTGTACTTCTCAGTTCTCTCACACCATCTTCTCCTGCTCTCCAAACGCTAGTCAGCTTGGAAAATACATCACTTATGTTCAGGAGGAGTAAAGCTTCAATGTAAATGTACTACTAAAGAATAGATCAGTATAGGTTCAGTGCTCGTGTGTTCAAAACAGAACATATGTTATCTTTGTATTTGTTAAAATAAATAAGTATAGATGCAGCACTCTCAATCTGTTATCTCAAAGTTTAAGCTAAATGCATCTACAAAGCTCCCAGCGTGACGATAATTCCTCAGACTGAAAGACATTCACCACCACTACCCTCTCCCTGTTTACAAATTCCTTACAGGCAATGCAGCCTCAACAAAACAGTTTTTCCTCTGCTCCCCGGAACAGACTGTGTGGCCTGCTTTCAGGTTCAGAGATGCTTGTCAAAAAGACACCTACGGACCACTCTGAGCATTCTTGCAGAGCAAGGGGGAAAAGCGCTGAATACAGAAGAGATAAGACTATTTACACTTACCTTTCCAAAATCTCTGAGATTTGCCAGTGGAAACTAACTAATACTAGCTTTGCAACAGCATGTGATACCTAGGTGGAAAATAAAAGAAAAAAAAAAGGTCAAATTAGGCATATTTTGAGGTCACACCTCTGCTTAGGACTATGATCTTCTTATAAAACTAATAAATTGTACAAATTCAGTACAACAGACCAGTGATACTCAATTCCCATTAAACTACTAAGGCATAATTTTCACAGCCCATGCATCTCCAATATACAGGTTGGAATGAAGCATGGATGTACCCAAACCAGCTCACGTACTAAGTCACAACAGCACAGAGAGGAAAGAATCAAGAATTCACTGGATTAGCTTAACTGCTCAGGGAAGCCCCACATCCAGTCCTGACAGTGGGGGGCCCAGACCAGACTGGGATTGCGGTCCTTGCTAAGTGTGCAAAGTAGGAACCGCAGGGTAGACAGGTACCACTCACTGAGCTAGAGAAGCAGCAGCAAGCTGCAAACACAGACGTGCTGTGACAGCAAAAGGTGGGGGGGGGAAAAACATTTTCCCAAGTCTCTAGAGAAGAAAATTATACACGGGACAGGAATAGGAAGATGGAAAGCTACTGTGACAGGGCTATTTCCATGCAGAGGTGCTTGCATTACGTGGACTCCTGGCAAGCACCAGCACAGTCTGTGCTAGCCCAAGCACCCTCTAGAATGCTGCAACACGACATTTAAAGTCATGTTACAACAGTACAAGCAAACAAATTCTCTTTTGCTTCTACGTACTCGTTTATTTCAGAAGACAGAAGGGTCTGCGAGCACAAAAAGGCTTGTACCCACCAAGACCACAGGCATCTGCTGAGCTGCTGGCCCTTCAGCCTGCCTCTCGACCCCTTCATGCCTTTATCAGGCCCATGGAGTTCAAGTAAAGCAGGTCTCCTGCAAACAAGACAGCTCTCCCAGAGGAATTCAGAAGACTCATGACCCCTGTCTCCTCACTTCTTGGTGTGCTGGGAAGCACCTGGACAAGCCCAATGCACTCAGACACCCTCTGACATTAAATACTCTACCTCCCCCACTCTGAGACAAGCTATCCCCAGAGCAGCTGTCTCTCTCTAGTATACAGAGAGAACAACTCCTTCCAGCCCAGTTGCAGGAAGAACTTTTTTCTAGAGAAGCTGTCAGTCCCAATGCTGAAAAGCCATAAACCTTCTTGAATCCTGCCACAGACGAAATCACAGCATCTGATGTACTGCTCATACAGACACAGCAACCCCAACACAGCCCTGGAAAGAAAAACAAGCAACAGTTCCTCCTACAAAACAGACAGGCTCTGCACACCTAGGGGCACGTTCATTGCTCCTGTAAATCCACCCCGCTGAAGAGGTGCAGTTTCACAACACAACACAACTGACCTATTCCTGCCACATGATACCGCCCCAGTCCTGCACTGGCATTTGTGAGCGCTGGACAGCTGGTTCAGCGAGCTAAACCAGTGCAGCACCAATATACCATGCAGCTGGGGTTTTTAATTGGCTCTTATCCACCCCCACTTTCCGATTTGCCCACTTCGCTGGCCATTAAGAAATCCCAGTAATTTTCAATGTTCACTTTTTTTTTTTCCCCTGCAAGAACTGAAGCATTAGCTCATGCTGTGTTAGGTCTGGTATGTCACCTTCCTCGACTTTACCAGTGACGTGACCCTCAGAAAACAAAGGCTGCCCAGGCAGCCCTGCTCTCCCTCCCGGCACAGAAGCCTGCGATTAGATGGAGCGTGGCACAGGGCTGCTGCTGACAACACGCAGTCTGCTCCGGTTTGTATGGATGAAGTGCCACTGCCAGCTTTGGATGGGTTGTTATCTTAAGCCCCCAGCCTGGTAGACCCAGACAGATACCTCTGACTTGCTTGTACAAGGAAGACATCTGCATTTCATGTCTGTAAAACAAACAAGCATCAGGAATGCGGTCACTACAAGACTGGCTTCCTGCAAGTGCAAACCACACGCTAATGAATCATTTTCTAACAGCAATGAAATTATTTCTCAGCAGCAGTAAGGAAGAACTAACTAACACCCTGACAAAAAAACCCAAACCACCAGACTCAAACAGGAAGTTCATCTGTAACATATGAAAATGACTATTTCTTAGTTGGATTTTCAGAGCCTGAGGTGTAGCACCCGTTGCAGCATCATGACTCCAGGAACTCCACGAAGTTTCTTGTTCCCAGAGGAAGAATCAGGTACATTCAAGAACGAAGATGTATAGAAAGAGAAATACAAACAGTAGCATACACATTTCTGAAATCTAACAAACTATGCTAACAGAATCAAATGCTTTTGAGTCAAATTATTTGTCAGACAAAATGTGGAACTAATGCTCCAGAAAGATGCCAGATCAACAGAGCCAGAAGAATGACAAAGCTTCTGTGAGCATTCCTATTTTGCTCCCACTGCAAGCACCGACTGGATCAGATGCAGTGCTAACTTTATTCCTTTCATCATAAAAGGACCCAAGAAGAAAACATTTTCAATTCATAAAGCCAAGTTCATGACATGAGTCCCCTTTCATAAAAGCCCTGAAGCAGAAAAGTTTTTGATACTACCTGATTGGAATGCATGGGGTCTGGCAAAAAAAGAAGTCCCAGAGTCAGGCAGTTGCAGCGATGCACCCACAGTCTGCTTGGCATGGAAGTACTAGTGCTGACACATTGAAGATAGATAACATTCAAACTGTAAGAAAAAGCGATGGGAGAGGAGCAGATAACTGACGAGGCTGGGGCCATGCCTGCTGAGTGGAGTCTGACCACGTTACAGGCTACATCCTGCTCACCAACAGGAGGGCTGGGAATTCAGAAGGCAAACGTGAATACCATCAAGGGTCAACACTACTGGAGAGATTCAAGAAAACAAGCATGAGAAGAGAAACAAGAGTTTAACAAAAGCCTGCTTCTATTGATCAGCAGCGCTCCCCAGCCTCTTCAATGACCGTACATTCACAATGAGTGAATGATTGTACCAAGTCAGCCAGTTCTTCCACAATAACACCCCAGAATAATGGAAGTATTTCTTTGTAAGCAGGAGCCAAAACACGCTGAGCACAGAGAAATACCACTGCAATCAGAAGTTTGGTCCATATGTACATAACTCAATACTTCACACTACAGGAGAAGCAACGTCTAGAAGCAGATACTGCTGGCTGAATCGTTCTGTTAGAAGACATCGATGTCCCCCCTCTGCACGCAGCTGCTGCAGCCTCGCAGGTGAGGAAATACGCCTTGGTTGCTGTTTAGGCACACTGTCCAATACAGCATTTCCTGGACAGTCAGAAGTTTCACACAATGAAAGATCTAAAAAACATTTCAGAAAGAGCTACAATTCAGTCCCCTATCAGTCACCAGGTGCCACAAGAATCTCAGGTTATCCAGGAACAATAATGCTTCATCTCAGACAAAACAAATAAAAAAAGATGCCTTTGATAAATCATCAGCTTTGTTTAAACTTTCTTATTCTTGTTTCAGAATACCAAGACTCAAAAAAGACAGGGAGATAGCCCACTTTGTGTCTTGCTGGCAGCAGGTCATTTCAGTAAAATACTTCTACAGACCACAGTGCAGAAGGGAACGCACACTCTAGATGCTGCACTTCTATTTTAGCTTTTGTCTGCAACTGATGAACTGTTACAATGCTTCTACAGAGCTTGACTTCTCCAGACCTCTTCTAGCTGGGATTAAATTTATTAAAGTTTAGAAGATGAAAGCTGAACGCAGTAGTCATGCTAAAAAATGTCATTTTTTTTCCCCCTCATTCTCATTTCCCAATTTTCTCACCATCAGCTTAAAACTTTAAGATCAAAGATCAGCTCAGTCCAAATCTGAACCTGCAAACCTGCTGACTGAAGAGGAGACTTCTCTGTTCATGATGGGGTGGCAAAGCTGAAGAGAGAGGATCTCACCCAATCTGCAGTTTCCAGCTTCACCTCAAAACAGGAATTTGGCCACCTCAGAAGCCTCTTCCAAACCTCCATGAGCTTAACTCCGACATAC
>WKFP01015463.1:96442-140044 GCA_011057875.1 Pterocles orientalis
CAGATAACTGACGAGGCTGGGGCCATGCCTGCTGAGTGGAGTCTGACCACGTTACAGGCTACATCCTGCTCACCAACAGGAGGGCTGGGAATTCAGAAGGCAAACGTGAATACCATCAAGGGTCAATACTACTGGAGAGATTCAAGAAAACAAGCATGAGAAGAGAAACAAGAGTTTAACAAAAGCCTGCTTCTATTGATCAGCAGTGCTCCCCAGCCTCTTCAATGACCGTACATTCACAATGAGTGAATGATTGTACCAAGTCAGCCAGTTCTTCCACAATAACACCCCAGAATAATGGAAGTATTTCTTTGTAAGCAGGAGCCAAAACACGCTGAGCACAGAGAAATACCACTGCAATCAGAAGTATGGTCCATATGTACATAATTCAATACTTTACAGGAGAAGCAACGTCTAGAAGCTGATACTGCTGACTCAACCGTTCTGTTAGAAGACATCAATGTCCCCTCCGCATGCAGCCACTGCAGCCTCACAGGTGAGGAAATACGCCTTGGTTGCTGTTCAGGCACACTGTCCAATACAGCATTTCCTGAACAGTCAGAAGTTTCACACAATGAAAGATCTAAAACTTATAAAACATTTCAGAAAGAGTTACAATTCAGTCCCCTATCAATCACCACAAGAATCTCAGGTTATCCAGGAACGATAATGCTTCATCTCAGACAAAACAAATAAAAAAAGATGCCTTTGATAAATCATCAGCTTTGTTTAAACTTTCTTATTCTCGTTTCAGAATACTAAGACTCAAAAAAGACAGGGAGATAGCCCACTTTGTGTCTTGCTGGCAGCAGGTCATTTCAGTAAAATACTTCTACAGACCACAGTGCAGAAGGGAACGCACACTCTAGATGCTGCACTTCTATTTTAGCTTTTGTCTGCAACTGATGAACTGTTACAATGCTTCTACAGAGCTTGATTTCTCCAGACCTCTTCTAGCTGGGACTAAATTTATTAAAGTTTAGAAGATGAAAGCTGAACGCAGTAGTCATGCTGAAAAATGTCATTTTTTCCCCCCTCATTCTCATTTCCCAATTTTCTCACCATCAGCTTAAAACTTTAAGATCAAAGATCAGCTCAGTCCAAATCTGAACCTGCAAACCTGCTGACTGAAGAGGAGACTTCTCTGTTCACGATGGGGTGGCAAAGCTGAAGAGAGAGGATCTCACCCAATCTGCAGTTTCCAGCTTCACCTCAAAACAGGAATTTGGCCACCTCAGAAGCCTCTTCCAAACCTCCATGAGCTTAACTCCGACATACCACGGATAGAAGGCTGCTGACTGCCAGAAATGGGCACCAAGCGCTAATGTTTATCACTGCACTGGAAAAGGGGCGCAGCGTTTATGCACACAGGAAGGGTGCCAAGAGGAAGCTGCTCTGCATAAGGGAAAGTACTCTACAGGAATTTTTTTTAAAGTCTGAAAAATGTACACAGTGCTGGAGAAAATTTGATTCTGAAAGTAGAACAAAGAAGTAATGCCATCGCAGTGAACAGACATCTATTCATTTTCCGGAAGGCAGCTCAGTATTTTTTTTTCCTTATTATTTCTATCTCCATTTATCTCCTGGATTCTTTACTCCCCAAGATAAGCAAAATTCTCACACTTCTGAAGTGAGAGAGTCTGGCACTCTCTAGGACAAGACAATATCAAAAGAATCTGCAAAGTAGCTCTGCAGGTACCTCGCTGGGTTTGGAGAGCTCTAAGACAACGTCTCAACCTGCTTCCCCAGATAAGCTGCTGTTTGAAGAGCTGAAGTTTCATCTCTCTCTACAGCAGAAAATCTTTTCAACCATGCCACTTTGACAGCTGCTAATTCAGACAGAAATGTTTCCTAAAAGCTAAAAAACCATCGTCTTTTGTAGAGCTTATACTCTACAGCAATTGCTCATGCATATTTATGTCGCATGCATATCTCATGAGTTCATTTCACTTTTCTCCCAGAGATGGCCTATTTTTTGGAGGTGTGTTTCAATCCTCACTTTTGCATAGAGATGGTACCAGAAATTTAAAACAAGAATCATCACACGATTCTCAAAGAGAACCAATTCAGAATGAGTTGGAGATATTATGATCTGGTTGGAGCTGACATCCCATGGCTTTGCACCAAGCTGACAATTCACGTTTGATCAGGGTTGCACTGAAATATCCGGCCGAGACGAACACAAACCTGGGAGAAAGAAACACAGCTTCCATTCCTTCTGGTTTCCCCAGTCAAAGGTTTTTGCACAAATAGATTTGAGCAAACAGGATTAACTTTGAGAAGCATTTCTTTTAATCCATGAATAGCTTAGTTAGTTCTACAAGGAAAAGATGAACTTGAAGATATTAGTTTGTTGCATCAAAACTTCTAAAACACCTTCTTCCATTCTGTACAACAGTAAAAACACAGAGCAAGAGCCTCTGAAACTGTTGCTGTTGGTGAGCAAGGGCGGGCAGAGACTGAATTGAGTCTGCAGTAGAGAACAGTAACACCTTAGCAAGAAACTATACTTTGTATTGAATAATTTTACTGAAGAAAAGAATACCTTCAGACACACTTTAGTTAGGGATACTGAGGTAAAGAAAGTGACCCACAAATGGAAAAAATACTATTTTACACTCATTTCTCTTGTGGAAAGTAGATCTGACTCCTTCCATGCCCCACTGGAAAAACTAAATGCTCTCTTTTTACTGGAGGATTTTTCAGAAAAAATGCAGAAGAATGAGTTAAAAAGAAACAAAAGGGCAACCAAAAAGCTTTTTTTGGACCACGCTTTCTCCTTTGCTTTGATCTACGCCTCTTTTAAGCAGACTCCCAATATGCAACCCTGGTAGAAAACTCTTGAGGCTGCAAGGGTTTGAGCCGTGATGAACATCACCTGCCACAAACACCCCGAGTGTTCAAAGTCTCGTGGCAAAGTCCTCCCTATCTGTGACAGATTTCTGACCATGAGAAGACTGTTTTCGAAACTGAACTCAAATTAATTTCACTTATCAGAAAAAAAAAAAGGAGAGACAAATTTACCACAAAATCAGATACCCTGCTTTTTCTCTGGGTTCAGTCAAGCTTCAAAAAAACGTGAGAAAAAGCCCTTCATCTTCAGGTTTCACTCACAGCATTGCTTACAATTTGTCTGACGTTTCAGCTCCTCTCCTGGTTACAGAGTGCAGGCTGCACCAGGGAAAGAAATGCAATTTAGAGTCCGTAGCCGCAGTCTCGATACCACGGAAAGGTCTTGACAAACAGCACTACACGAGCTGTGCTTCATCACAGGGCTTTAATCTGCACCCCGTCACTCACCCTCTGGCACGCGGAGACCTGGTGTCAGTCTGCAAGATCAGAAGCATATTTAGGAGGCAGAGCACAGTTTGGGAATGACAAATACTGCCGGTGTTATACACACACGGTCTGTGAAGCTCTCAGAGCACAACCTAGTCAGTCGCATACTGAAGAAAGGGGATCTCCGGTTAAATTCTAACTCCTTCTCCACACTGACACATTGCTTTAATCCATCCGCTCTCCTACACAGGAGAGCAACAATTTCAGCTGCCACTGCCAACAAACAGGATCAGTAGGACTCAGCTAGGAAATCTCAACATACGTATTTCTCAAGCTGTTAGGCTATTCCTCCTGAGGAGATTCAGAAATACATTAAGAAAAAAAAAAAAAGACTTAAGCAAGTTGGTATGCCAGAAGGCATTATTACAAAATAGCAACGAGATTCCTTCTTTGAAAGATTTAGAGCACAAGAAATGCAGCAAGAAAGCTGTAAAGCAGCACACGGATATAAGACTGACATGAGACTCCCCAGCTGTACTCACTGGAGTTATTCTTTCCAACGTCACGTAGTGTCTGAGAGCATCAATGCCCAGCACACGCTGCACTGCCAAAACCCAGCAACACCCACCCGCTGCACCCAGCTCAGCCCCTGCCCAGGGGCTTTCCCAGCAAAACACAGGAGAAGCGGACAATTCTTTCTGGTCGACATAAAGGAGGATGTAGAGGATGTACAGGGAGGAAGCGAGGGGCAGGTAATAACCTGAATCCAGAGGACTGGGACCAGTGGCTCAGGACACAGGGCAGCCAACTCAAGCTGGGTGTGTGCATGCAGCCGCACGCACACGCAGAGCGCAGGGAACTCTGCAGTGAGCAATCCCTGCTCGTTCCCAAATAACATAGTCCTTTACTTGACAACCGCAGCTTGTAAGGGCATTTTTCTTTTGTTATAGAAAGATGAAGCGGAGGAACACCGGCTCTGCGGAACAGTGTTTCACAGTACACAACACAGCTCGGTTCTGCTGCGCCAACAGGCACGGCACACAAATTTGGCAATGCGCTTCAGCTGCTTCATGCCATTCCCGTGATCATATTGTCCAGCTGTAAGCTTGCAACATGAAACAGTTACTGAAAGATTGTTTCGGTCTTTTTAATGACTTGTGCCTTGCCTCTACCTCCCACCAAGATCATACTCATCAACAGCTGTGAACATTTTTTTTTTTTTGCTCACAGCAGAATCACACTGGCTGTAAGATACACTAAAGGCGTGAATCACAAAGAAATGTGTGGGCTATAATCTCCTTCCACATTTGTGCCTCATTTTTCCAATCAAGTTGAGAATTTTGGCAGTCCTGGGCAATAAGGAACAAAACTAATTCCTCTCCTCAAATGACTTAATGACGTTGTCACAAGGTTGCAAGGTCTGGGCTCTCCAGCAGCTCTCTTATCTTGCTGACCAGAAGTCTACAAAAACTTACTATACTTTAAAAAAAGAGACCTTCCGGAGCCAAAATAAAACACCCTGAAGACAGTTACAGACATATTCATGTCCTCTTAATGTTTAACATACTATTAAAATAAGGCATTGGGAATCTGGTAGGTAACACCACCACTTTCCTACAGCGGAACCTCCAGGATCTTTCTGTTTGGGAACAAAAAATAGGTAAAGGACAAAGGAACGTCCCCACTGTGCGTGCTCCTAACGGCTACAACTTCAGACTGCGTGCCCCACATAATGTTGGCTTGATATTAAAACACAGAACACAGTACAGATACAAACCTGCATGTCCTGACTAATCTAGGGTTCACAGGTACTCTGAAACAGTTTTATCATCACCAAACAGCACCACAGGGGTTCTGGGGAGAAGTTAAATTTGTCTACCAGGGTCCACCCCTTATAATAAATGAATCTTAAATATTTACTAACTGTTTACTAATATATACTAATGTTTACTGATGTTGGTTCTTATGGACACTAACTTTCAAAACAAAATTTCCAAACTGTTCTTCTGTACATGCATTTTAATATTTCAAGTGGCTTTAAAACCTCTCCTTGAGCTACCCAGGTACAGCGAGTCTTTGATGACTGAATGCCATTTGATGCTGCATATAAGTTTCACAAAGTCATTATGGCATCAAAAAGCGTGACTATGCAACCCTGCAGGTTTGTTCAGCTAGGCACGCCACACCACACACTGGGCTGTGTTTGCACGGAGGCACACACGCCAGTGTCTTGACATTTGGCTCTTTACGGACTTTTTGTGATCGTGTCGAGCGGGCATTCTGTAAGCGCCAACTCCTTCGGGTAGAGCTGCTCGTACAGGCTGCCAATCGCCGCGCACATGACTCTGGATCTGCTAAAGATGGTATTTGAAGAGGAGCGCTGCCAGCACTCACCAAGCAGCTCTACAAACTAACTGGTCTGTGTCAGCGCAATTTGAGTGTGCGGAACAGTTTCCGAGGGCTGTGTTTCTATGAGCAGATACCAATTTGGTCGCATTAAAAGACGTGACATCAATAAGGTGAGCAAGAATATATGAAAAATTGGTTTATCTCTGAAAGATCGGTAGTGATAACATGGATTGATAGATTCAGAACTGTCATGACACCAAATACTTTTTGCATCTACCAGGTTTTATACTTCAAGTGACTGGGCTAGAAAAAAAAAACACCACACATCACAAACTGTTATTTCAAAGAGCAAGGAAAGTACACTTTCTGTTGTCTGGTAAACATTAGCAGATTACTCACATTAGCAAACTCAAAATTATAAGTTCTTCAGTATTACAACTCCTTTGGTTTTAGTGGGAAGACTGCACCAGTCTCAACTGCCTCTAAAACAACACGACTGTCTTTCCTTGTTACCCTGGATGCACAGAAATATCTTACCTTCCTCCTGACTGACAATCAGCTTCTAAAAAGACCTGAAGTCAAGGCAACATTTTTTCATAAATTGTAATTACAGTTGTTTTATATTACGGTTTATTTCACCAGTTAAAAAAAAAAAAAACAAAAAACAACAACAGTAAAAACTAGCAAGATCTGTCTCATCACTGAAACAGAGAAACTACTGCCAGTTATTTGGAACATCACAGATATTCCAGACTTGTACGGAGACCCTCAGCAGAGCCAGGAAGCGTCATTCACAAACAAAACCAAGATGACATCATCACACACTTAATTGCTGAGCAGTGACAGGACTGTTTGTACAACTGTTGAGTATCGTACTGCTTGTGTGCATGTCCTGATCCAGGGCCCACAGTCACTCAGTGATGAATGACAACAGTTATCTTGAAAACAAACTTATTCCTATACAATTTTAATTCATTATTTTTGAAAGATATATCATTTTATATTTATTTTTTAAAAAGAACTGTTGTAAATTCCTTTGCTGTTCCGCAGGCAATCCATGCCACTCTGCTTTCAAGAGTACTGTCCTTAACAAGTGTTGACAAGAAGTGACCTTCTGGGGAATTAAAAGCGACCTGCTTCAACTCACAGGCATCTTGGTCAGAGAATCACAGTTTTGGACAACAGTAGTTTGAGATTTTCTTCTGGCACGTTTCAACAGAGATAGCCTGTCCTAATTTTAGTTGGGGTATTAACTGAACCCTCCACAAACAGACCTCCAGCTTAACAGCACTAACTGAGCAAACGTTTCCTCTTCTTTTTCTTGGAAAGCAAGGATCTACTCACAGTTCTTATAAAGCCAAAACCAGGAGAAACTTTCAGAGTACCACTTACAAAGTCCCTCTAGCTTCCGTACGGCCCTGGGATAACTACCCTGCAGTCACAGCCCGTCACACAGCACAGTGTCTACTGCTACCTTGTTCGTACGAATGTTTCTATTCAGAATTCCCCACCTGACAAAAAGCAAATCGGAAGAATTCAAGGTAAAAGTTTCCAATGACAGTAAGAGTTACAAGGGCATACATCTACCTACATGCTGGGTTTCATGCTTTTATCAGAGTTAAAGATTTTATCTGATTTTTTTTGTCTCTAATGGGGGCAGATAAAAACCAACCGTTGAAGACTCTCTCTTTCAACGTTGCATTCAAACAGTTAAACACACGCAGGGTGCTCACACCTGACCTGAAGTTAGCCAGCCAACGCCAAGGTTGTCCAGTCCTCTGTTTTGGTCAGTAGGAGTGAGAACAAGATCAGCTGTAACTCAGGAGGAATTAAAAACAGTGGCCAAGGGGGTTTTCAAGGAAATTACCCTTTACCTTGACACTTTAAAGAAAATAGGAATTCAACAATCAGCCTGAAACAGCTGAACAAAACAGCTCAAAGAGCAAAAGTTGAGGGTTAATAAGCACAGCGAATGAAATACTATTTATCTAGATGGTTATTAGCTAACAACAGTACAGATTGCAAGTATGAGGATGTAAAGCTCTGAATACCCGTTTTGTGTTTTAAAAGCGTATAGAGATGTCACAGAAAAAACAGGCTCAATACTCACCCCCCCGTGAATTTCACCTTCAGAAAGTGAATCACCTAATGACAACATACAGTGACAGAACATTCAAACATGGCTTTGAGCCCATCTATTCCATCCATTTTTTTCTTTGCTTTAGGGAATTGTATCAGGATATTAATTTCTCGTGATAGCCAATTGCTCAGACACCATGCTAGGCATCACCTTAATCACACCTCCTGAAGACAGTCTTTAATTTACCTTCATCTTTCCCTGCCAGGGGCAAGCACTCTGCCTCAAATAGGAGCTAATGCTGAAAAGCACCACCTAACCACTCGCTATCACGGGGAAAGGAGGTGAAATCAACAAAATGAACCAGTGTGCTCCAAAAGAACGATCTCCATTAGCCAAAAACCCAAGACATTATGAAAGGGAAAAAAAAATATATGTTTTTAGAGCTCAAGAAAATTAGAGGAAAGAAGTTAACATAGTTCTTACAAAAGTCTGTCCACTCATTAAGTCAGTGGAAAATAATGACAACAAATAGTTCAGCATGTTCTATTCAATTTTCTTCTTTGCTGTGCTTGTTAATTCAACACAAATTCTTTCCACTCCCATTTGTCTCAGAAAACTAACAAAATGACAAGTTTCCTTGAGGGAAGAGAGGGGAAGGAAGAAACAGGGTTGCTGAAGTATTGTAAGAAAGGATGCCA
This sequence comes from Pterocles orientalis, assembly GCA_011057875.1. Taxonomy (NCBI): domain Eukaryota; kingdom Metazoa; phylum Chordata; class Aves; order Pterocliformes; family Pteroclidae; genus Pterocles; species Pterocles orientalis. Next base: position 104,849 of record WKFP01015463.1, read on the forward strand.
GGAAACAAGAAGCACATGCTGCAGACACACAACAAATTGCCAAAAAAAGTGCCACCGTTGCGAGCGAACAGAGAGTTAACGTGGCACTTCAAGAGCTAAAGACATGGCATGTGGCTTACAAGATCACAGTTTTTCAGGTTTCTACCCAGATTTATTTTTATCTTCTCATGCACAAACCAAAATGCGTAGTACTTCATTTTTCAACAAATACTCAGGCATATTCTTGATACAAAAGGAATAGAAAACGTTCTCTCTTTGGGTCATACCTGGGGCCAGATTTGAACTAGCAGGTTGGTATTAACTGGTCAACCATAATATTTGCTCAATGAGACCTTCAGAACTCTTGGAAAATTTATTTTAACTTTGGAAGCCTGATTTTAAGGACTAAATAAAGTATTGCTTGTGCTAATTTAATCCAAGAGAACACTATGGCAGGGGTCACCTTTTTGAAGGCAAACAGTAAGGAGCAGAAAAGCTGTTCTAAATCTTGACTTAATCGATAAGAATCAAGAGCAACGGGCAGCTGGATCAAAAGTGCTGACCAGCTACTCCCACTCATTCTTTTTGGCCTCCCTTTTCTGATGACCTGTAGGGAACAGCAGGCACGCAGAACTTGAACTGCCCATTTTAAGAAATCAGAGACATGAGTTTGACAGTCAAGAAAGAGTAAAACTTCATTTTCTGAGGTGGAGAGTTCTGGGAACAAGCACAATAGATGGCAAAATCAGCTAGAGATGCAGCAAAAAGTAGGCACACACTTCAGAGCCTATTGTTTACAGGCTCTACAACCCCCAGGCTTTACGGCTACAATTTCTATAGGACACTGATGTGCAAACTAGGATCAAGAGATCCTCTGATTTTTTTAATATTAGGTTTGATTCAGACTAAACAAATAGGAATCAAAACCTATCCAACATGGGTTTATACGCTGCGGTCACCTGTCCTGCTTTCAAGGGCTTTTCCAGAGAAGAACAAGCCCTGGGAGACCCGTTACAAAGTAGATGCATTGGTAATTTCAACCCAGCGCCAACATTAGAGCTTAGAAAACTCTGCTCTCCTCTGACCTGCACTGGGACCGAAGCACACTGACAAGGCAGAGAGGGAACCTCCTCCGATTACTAGTCTGCACTGCAGTAATCAGTTGCATAAAAAAGAAACAAAACTTCCAGAAGTCTTACTGAGCATAATACCATGGAGCTGGAGTGTGATGAATTAGTCACTACAAGAGCTGGCAAGTTCATTGTACTTTAATTGCTGTCACTGCAACAGCAGTGTTCATACCTAGCACGACAGCTGATCTGTCTTTTTGAAAGTCTATGATTATTCTCTCAGAATCAACAAAAAAAGGTGGTTTTGTTAGAATCACAGAGTTTTAGCATGTCTTCCTATCTGTCAGTTATTTTCTCAAACACAGGGGTACCAGTCTGCACCATTTCTGATTTGGTTTGTTTCTTTTCTATATATCCTCTTTGCATTGTGTTAATGCAAAGAGTTATAACTCAGGAATTTCGGTCGTGAAGCTCAGCTCTGTAAAAAAAAATAAATTATAAGAATCAACATTCAGTAAGGAAGATTTTCCAGGCCCCAGAACCAGTACACAACAGTTGCAAACCTTGGAGTCAGTTTTGAACCAGGGCCCTTCAACAATGTTCCTCCAACCCCCCAGAGCAGTAATATCGCCACAGCTTTTATCTCAGCTGCGCAGCACTCGCCTGTTCAATCACAGACTTATTTTACACCTGTGTTAATGCAGAAACCTTTCCTCACCTTTAACGTGGCAGCCAAGCTGGCCATGTGTTCATTCAGAGTGCTCTCCGACTCCTTGTAAGTCAGGCAGGTGAACTGATATTCCTCTGGATCAAAGGCATCTGCTCCCTGCTGCTCCACGTCGTTAGCTACCCCATCATAATAATCCTCAATATCCCCAGGATCCTCATCCTCTTCCTCCTCCTCGCAATTAGGGTCATAATCCTCTTCATTGCTGTCAGAGCCCTGGCTGTTCATGTCCACGGACATCTTAATGCCCTGTCAAACTGCAGGCCAGGAAAGCAATTGCAGCGTCTTTTTCTCCTCCAAACTTTATCGTTCTTTTGATTTCATCTGAGCTCTGTCTCCTAAGGGGGGAAAAACAATTTTTTCTGTTGCCTAAGAAATGGTAAGAGAGGCCATGTCAACATCGTACAGGTGATCAAACAGCCAGGAACGGACCGACCCAATGGCCTGGCTAAAGACGATTCTCCTGCGCAGGTCCCTGGTTTGGATCCACTGCCACTCTTGCACCTGCAAAGCCAGGACTGCTCTTACAGGCGAGGTCTAAAACCCCAGGGACCAGCTTATTACATCGCATCCTAGCCTCCAGGGCAGGCCCCGAGACTTCTGACATTTGGAAAGTTGCTGCATAACCTTCACTACAGATCTTTTCAGAGATACAACTTAAATTACGACATCAAGTTTTTACCAGCAGCCTGAAGCGCAACAGGAAAAAACCCAAACCCCTTAACTACCACCACAGCAGCTAGAAAGGCAACCCGTGAGACCTTGTACAAGTCCATATTGTTCAGAACCACAGCTGGAAAGCAAGACAAGCAAACAGATCTCTCGCATACACCCAATCCCATCTCAAAAGAAATGGCGAGATGAGTTCATCCCTTTAAGTAGGTTCTACTGGATGGGATGTGGCTTGGGCCTTACATTTTAGGGGGGGAATAAAAACTAATTCCCTCATTTTATTACCTTCTCAAGATACACTTATTACCTTCTGAATGTAGAAATTTATGCTCAAGTGTTGACAGCTGCTATTCAAGAAGAATCAGAAGAACCAACTTTTTTTTTTTTTAGGTTGTTATTGGTATTGGAAAATTCACATATTTGGCTTTACTGATCTGAACTGCAAACCTTCTGTTTATCTAACTAAACCCCAAAAACTCGAGTTCCAAGAGATTCAACATTAGAGCACATATCAACCTTGAGCTATGGTCATCTCATATGTAGCCACAAATTTCCATTTAACCAAATAATTTAGTTTCAAGAGAGAATATATTAAACATAAAATACTAAAAACAATGCTACAAAAATTTTACATATGAAAATACAGACATAAAATCAAAGCTGTATTTTCCACAAGCAGCATGTATTGAGTTTCTTAGACATGTTTGCATTACTACGTTGTTAGCTTTGTTACTCAAATACATTCCCACAGTCCCACGATCTGTAGCTGCTGGGGAAACCATAAGTGAGCTTTGAAAATCCTGACTTTAGAGCACAGGAAATATCAACCATACATTTTCATTATTTTTCCTCAACTCATTTGTTTTCTATTTCCAGTAACGGGACCAGGCAGCACCGAATAACCAGGAAGAGATGTGATGTGCAACGAATTAGAGGGGCTGCAGAGATTTCAGCAGATACAAACCTCCAGCGAGAAAGGATGAAGGCTAGCAGCTAATTATATTATCCTCTGAATTCTGGTCTCCACTCCTTTCATTTGCCTCTGGATTTCTTAGCTATCCACAACACAAGCAGCACACAAATATTTTACAGCACTGCTTCCCCGAGAACTTCAGAGGAGCAGAGGCACCGTCTCTCCGTGCTAGAAGGAGACAGATGTGAAATCTGATTTGACAGATGCAAGGCAAACCTATACTGTCCCCCCTTCCACCCTGCTTAGAGCTAACGGTGCAGTTCTGGGCTTAATCTATATCGACACTGACCTCCTGCATAAAAGACATGATGGATCTTTACCTGGCAAACCCTGAGACTCTAAACCCACCGCAAGCATTCCTACAGAGACACCAACAGCCCCGTATGCGACAGCTTCGCTCAGAGCATCACCAACCCCGAGCAAGTTTCACCAGTCAGGAAACTTCTGAAACTCACTCAGGTCAGCCCACACTCTAAAGACAAAAAAAAAAAACACAACCCAGAACACTGGGCCCATTTGCTTTCTCAACATGTAGTCCAAGCAATGAGATGCTTCTAGAGACCTGAGTAGAATAATGGGCTTACGCGGTACCCCAGCAGTCACCCACCAGACGCTGGGGAGGAGGATCAGAGCAGTGCAGAGATGTTTCTGTGCCACTAACACACTGATTTGAACAAACAGAGGGACTGTTTGCACAGGCAAATGGGCTGTATCAAGCAGAAAACAGACTGCAGACTGGACGACTTTTGTCACTCCTGTCACAGCGCTCTAGGAAAGAGCTCGCTTCCAGCATAACTGAATGTCACCCAGACGTGCAAAGAGAGAGGAAGGCTAAGGCACAAGCTCTGGGGACAAAGCAAAGCAGGGTGCTAGGAAAACAAGGAACAGAACTCGCCTAATGTCCTCCTCCATGACCAAACCACAAGCTCTCTGAATACAAACTAAGAGAGGACACAGCTAATACTCGACAGCTCTGTTTTCTAGGACAATAAAGATGCTAAGCTCAAAAAAGAGGGTCAAAAAACCCAAAGTATTTACATTAAATAATTACCATAAACCCCAAACTCGGATTATAAAATTTTAAACCACATTTAGATCACTCTCCTACCCAAGGGAGGATGAGGTCCTTCTTTACCACCCTCATCTTCACTAACACTGACACCATTTAATCCCCTCTCCTCCTCCAGCCTCCCTGCAGGAGCTCTGAGCACACCCACCCCCAGCTCTGCTGCACACTGGAGATGCCCTTTTCCTGACTCCTGCCTTGCAACGCCGTTGCTCTTAACAAGGCCTTTTGAAACAGAATGCCTTCAAATATGCCACCATCAGTCTCTCTCTGACCTCACCACTGTCAGCCACAGTAAATATCATGATCCCACCTCATATCTTGTCCCACTAAGTCATTCTTTCCTCATTTCTTGCCCTCTGTATCTCCCTCTGCGGGGTTTCTCTAATAAGCCTTTTGGAGGACTCTCCTCTTCTTCTGTTGGTATTTCACAGCTATTTGAGACGGCTTCTTCTTCTTTCACCTCTTTACTGATAATTCCAAAATGGAGAAACTGCAACCCAAACCTGCCTTCTGAACTTTAAACGCCTCCATGTAAATTTTAAATGGGCTGACACCCTCTGCTTTCCCTGAAACCACCTCCAACCCCAGCTCCACACTGGCTATCAATGTTAATCCCATCCTTGGCTGTGCCACTCAAACCTGTAATCCGTGGATCATCCGCAATTGCTTCTTCAGCACGCATCCTTTGCCATTTCCTTCTCCATGGAGTTTTTCGAGATGATTTTTTCATCCCAAGATGAGAAACTAGAACAATATCCCCCATCCTTTCCACCACAGATGACTCTGCAGAGACCTCCCTGCAGCCATACCACACATCCCCCGGGGATCTGCGCGCTCTCCTCCCACCTCCCAGCCTTTGTTCAGACTATCACGGCTGCCTCGTCCTTCCAAACTCATCTAACCCACTTCGCTCCTGTCCTTTCTACTCCACCATCGCTTCTAACAAGTTCCTGCACACACACCCACCCCAGCCCTCCTCCCGCAGGATCCCTGGCCACGGGCAGGAAGGTTCCCGCTCCATCTACATTACCTCCGGTCCGTCTCTTTTTCCATCCGTGCGAGACCAAATCCTGCGCCCGTCCCACAACACTGCACCCACGGAGGGGGACAGCCCAGGAAAACCGGGGGAGCGAAGCCATGAAGGGAGACCCCGACCGGCGGCGGGGCGAGGAGGGAGCCCCAGCACAGCCCACTGCCGGCCTCAGGGCTCCCGGGCTGCGGCTTCTCCCCGGGGCAGCCCGGCACCGGCACCGGCCCCGGGGCGGGGCGCTGCCGGGCGTTAAACTGAGCAGAAGTTCCAGCGGAGCGGCTCCGCGCCCCTCCCGCCGGGCTCGCTCCGCCCCGGGCCCCGCCGCCTCCCGCTGAGGGACACGGGCCCGGCAGGCGGCGGTGGCGGCAGCGCTCACCGGGCGCCCCCGGCTCCCCGCCGCCACGGGACGCCGCGGCACAGGCCGCCCCACCGGGAGCCCCCTCGCCGCCTCCCCCCGCCCGCGCGGCCCAGCCTCCCGCACTCACCGGGCGCCGCGGAGCGCGGCCGGGCGGGGGAAGCAGGGAGCGGCGCCCCGGGCTCCTCCTGCCGGGCCGCCACTGCCTGCACGCCGGAAGCACCGGCCTCCGCCTGGCGTCACTTCCGCCGGGCGGGGCTGCAGCCGCCGCCGGGCCGGGCCAGACCAGACCACTGCGCTGGGCCGGGGGGGGGGAGGAACCGAACCACTGCGGTGAATGGGGGGGGGCAGGCCGGCGGCGCGGGGCCGCCCGGTGGTGACGGCTCCGCACCCTCCGGAGGCGCTGGCGGCCCCGCGGCCCGGTCTCGGCCGGTGCCAGCGCTCGAGGACAGCGCCCGGCCCCGCGGCGGAGGAGGGGCCCGCCGCCGCCGCACCGCCGGGAGTCCCGGCCTGCCCCGCGCTCGCCTCCCCCAGCGTCCCGGCGTGCCCCGCGGCCCGGCACTGGGGTAAAGGTCGCGGGGCGGAGGGGCCGGCGCTGGCTCGGTGGGGACTCGACGCCGCGGCCCCGTTCTGCACCCGCCGCTGCCGCCATGGCGGAGCAGCCGCAGCCCATCAGCCCCGTGAAGAACTTCTTCGCTGGCGGCTTCGGAGGCGTCTGCCTGGTGTTCGTGGGGCACCCGCTGGACACCATCAAGGTGAGGCGGCACCGCGGGGCCGGGGAGGCGGCCGGGGCTCGGTCCCCGGTGCTGTGCGGTCCGGAGCAGCGGGGCGGGGGGACTACGGTTCCCGGCGGGCACTGCGCGGAGCAGCGAGGCTTCCCGGCGGGGAGGCGGGCTGGCATGGGCGGGACTACATATCCCGGCGGGCACCGCGGCGGGGGGCGGCGCTCAGCGTCTCGGCGTGCCTCGCGGGGCAGAGCGTCCCTGTGGCGGGGCGCCCCCTGCCGGCGGGGAGGCCGTCGCGGCCCGTCAGCGGCCGGTTTGTAGGGAAATCACCGAAAGAAGCGTCGGCGCTGCTGGCGCTGGACGGGTTGAGAGCCTGAGTCTCTCCCCCGTGCTGGGGCGGGGCCCCCGGGTCCCCCAGCGCCCCTGGGCCATGGGGAGGGCGGGGAGGGACCCTATGTGGGGGGACACGTTGGGGTGCTGGGGGAGGGGACACCCGCTCACCGAGTGTGGGGACACAGGGCAGTGACATGGCGCTAGTTCTGGGGTGCTGGAGTGGGGTTATTGTCCTGATGTCATCCCAGCCATTAATCGGTTAAATATATTAACTATTAAACACATTAAAATTCAATTTCTTCTCTCTGGCAGAGCGCTAAAGCGATGCTAATCTCTCTACCAATATCGTAAAGTCTGGTAACAAAGCTTACACCATAATAGCCCTGTTAAGTTCTCTGAATCAAAGTTTACACAGTAATATTTAATAAAGAATGTTTTCCTGTCCCCTCTGAGCAGGTCAGGCTGCAGACCCAGCCGAAGCCGCAGCCCGGTCAGCCCCCGCTCTATTCTGGGACCTTTGACTGCTTCCGAAAGACTCTGATGGGAGAGGTACTGTGTTAGCGTGGCATCCGCAGCGCCGGCCAAAAGCATCAGTTGTTCCTGTACGTCGCAGGAATGGAATCGTGCGGGAATGTCCCTTGGAGACTACGCAATTCTTTGGTTGAATTGATTTAACTAAAATTTTTAATCGGGTTATAAAACTTGGGGGATATTTCCCATCCACGTGCTCCAGGTGCACGTCTCTTTGTTTTGTTAAATGCTTTTGGTTGAAAATAGCATGGTGTCTGAAGTTAAAGGCTGGAGTGAATGTTGGCGGTTGTTTGTTGGCTTTGTTGGGGTGGTTGGTGGAACCTTGACATCTTTGGTATTTGGGGTTGTCTCTAGATGTCCTAAAACAGGCAGTGAGTTTCGTAGATACAAGCAGTACTTTTACTTTCTTCTATAATATATTATGCCATCTATGAGAGGAACATTAGTTTGAATTATTAGATTTTTTCCTTTTTTTTTGTTTTTTGAGAACTGAGGGTCAACTATAGTAGTTTTGCAGGCATCTCCAGAGGTGGACAGTGGTTTTTGCTCCTGAATCAGCCGTGTAATTTGATCAAACTATAGTCTATGTTTTTAGAAAGCCATGCAGCCTTGGTTTAAAGACTTCAAGCGAAATAGAATCCACTTTGCCACTTCATAATGTTTCCCAGCAGCTATTTACCATTTGGAAACAATGGCTATAAAGCCCAACTGTTTGTTTACTAGGCTGAAGTCTGATTTCTGGGCAGTGGATCTTTTTCACTAACTCTGTAAAATGAAAGCTCTGTCTCGTATCTGAAATCTACTTTCATGATGTTATTAACAGGTTGTTATATAACCACAGTAAATCTTGCTTCCCTAGTCTCTCCCACAAAGCGCTGAGATGCTTTGCTAGCTCTGAATCCCTGGCGGTTTGCAACACCCCTGCTGAAGCACGGACGTCAGAGCTCAGCCATAATAATAGCCTTGTGATGTGAAGTTCAAAAGTAATGCTGCCTCTCCACTCCTACTCAATACTCGTCAGTTTCTATAAGGAAACCTATTAAACCTCTCTGCCCAGGCCTTTTGTTTCCCACTGCTCATGGGAGGATTGAGCAGGAGTGTCTCGTCTTTGTCAGCCAGATACGATTTCATTACAGAGTCCGTGGTGCCTGTGAGCTTACAGACACGTACTGGGGTACACTGATTTATTTGGGGGGGGAAGGAAGGGGTGGACAGACCAGCAAATATTTAATTTGTACATCTAGCCTTCATCTAGAAAGATAACTCTCTTTTTTATTAGAAAAAGTTCGGTTCAAAAGCAAGATAAATTAAATAAGTGTTACTGCTTGGATCTGCTTTAGAGTTTTTCCATGTGTGTAGTCTGATGAAGGGAAACATCAGGAATGTAAGTTGTATGGTGAAAAGCTTTGACTTAGAGAAAGAAAAAAAAAATTTGCTCTTGAACTCATTCTAAATTGAGTCGTGTGGGGACTGAAGTTCAGGTTGGTCTCTCTGTCTATTCCATTATCTGAAGAGTGATTTCAATTCAGTGTTCTCGGGCTCAGGGTCAGGATTTTACACCACTGCATTTGATGACATTAATGAAGCACATATGTGTTTGTGTGTGTGTTTGAGAGAGATTACTTTTGACATAATCTATTAGGACTATTATTCAGGTGGCTTTTAACTTAATTTCCTCATACTTGAGATGTAAGTAGAGGATGAACAGCATTGGAAAAGAAGGGTACAAGTGGTGCCAGTGATTTCTAGGAAGGATAGCTTTCCTCCGCAACAGGCACCGAGCCTCAGCTAAACACGTATAACTGCAAATGAACAATAGATCCCATTATTCCTCTGATTAATATGACTGTCTGCCTGACACTGTCCTGTACTGTAGCCTTTCACTTCTCAGTAGGTCGAAATGTGTGCAAAGTCTCTGCAAAACCAAGTAATTCTTGTGATGACATTTCTTGCAGGGAGTCCGAGGCTTGTATAAAGGAATGGCAGCTCCTATTATTGGAGTGACACCCATGTTTGCTGTGTGCTTCTTTGGATTTGGCTTGGGAAAAAGACTTCAACAGAAGAAACCTGATGATATTTTGACGTGAGTTTCCGAGTTAATCAGACGGTTGGGAGAGGCACCCTAAGGCTCTTGCAGCCGGCTGTATTGTCGCATGTTGAGTTGCGGTGTAAATTTGTCACTTCTCCGAGGTTATAAATATAGTTCTAAAAAATAAAACACTCGTGTGTTTTAATGCTTCTGGAAGCGTGGGACTGATAGCACAGGCTAAAAACAGACAGCGTGTGGGCAGGTGCTATGCAATTCCCTTTCTACGCAAGAGAGAGCCATTAAGGAACAATTCTGTTCTAGATGCGTACAGTGCGAGTTATATAAGGATTGCCTGCCAACAGTCTCGCTACTAACGGAAACTATGGGAGAAATAAATTCACGGACAAGCAGTCTTGACAACATTCACAGTCCTGATTCTCTTTTGCCTGTTAGTTGTGACTCTTGCTGTGTCCTTACATTAGGATATAATAATAGCGATAGAAATATTTTATTAATAATTTCTGAAAAGCTGTGGTTATGAGCAGCCCTCCTCTCAGGCGTGTCCAGCCTTCTGGGAAAGAGATGGGAAGCTAAGAAACCTTGGCATAGCTTTCTCCAAGCTAACTTATGCATGAAGCAAGCCCCCCACCCATCAAGTACTCACTTAACTTCTTTGCTGGATGGTGATTTATAGCTCTACGGGAACAGAACCGTAGCTTAGCAACATTTTATTCTGTTATTCGTGCAATACATAGGAGCTCTGTCAGAAAGCAGGAGTCCATTGTGTTGAGCAAAGCGTGGTGGGGTGGGGAGGTGTGATTTCTGTTGGAGCCTTGCCTGCGCAGGGGCCTCCCGGGTGGTGTGAGTGCTGGCTCCGCAGCGCTGGCCGCTGCCGTGGCACCGAGCGAGCTCCCTCTGCTTGGGCTGCTCCGAGGGAGACAGTGCCGAGGTACTGCGTACTGCTGGCTTACTGCAATCCTCGTGTGGACCAGGCTGAAGGGTCAGGCCAGGGGAACAGTAAGGAGTGGACAGTAAAAGGAAACAAATGGGCTGGGGGGCTTATTTCCAGCAGCCTCAGTGCCTCGTGTTTCATACACATCATGCCAAAGGGAAGTCTTAAGGAGTGAGCTGTAGAAGGGCAGTGTGGTCTTTTGAGTCTGTCTGTAGACTCCTCTTAAGCAGAGCAGTGGGAGAGAAAGAACAAATAGATGGAGGAGCTGTCACCATGCCCAGCTGTGCTGTGCTGTGGGTGCAGACTCGACACAGTGAGATTCAGTGTGCTTGGGACACAATGGGATAACAATGTTCAGACTCTGGGCACCATGGTTATGGGCAGGATGGCAGTGGTTCCCCATGGAAGGGGAAGTTTTGGAAGGAAGGAGATGGAAAGAAACCTGAGGAGCCTGTTCTGTCTTTTCTGTGGCTGAATAATCCCAAGGTGAGGCAGAAAACTCAAAAATTAGATTGAGCAGGAGGCGCACGTGGAGTGGTGAAAGAGGTCTGAATAGTCTGGAAGATTAAATGGGAATTTAAGGGTAAAGAAAGGTGTAAGAATTGGAAAACCTGAATAGAATGTCATCTCTTGGACAAGTGGAGAGAAGCGGGAAGTGTGGAATTTAGTTAAATTGAGATGTTAGGTTGTCTTACTAGGGAAGGTTGCAGGAGGATGGACATAAAGAGGAGTTTGTGATGGAGAAACTCAGTGTGCTGAGTGATTTCTGTCATAGAGACTTTGCTGCGTGAAAACAGACGCAGAAATGTGCGGGATGGTGGCGGGTTGGTAGGACAGACTCAGCGGTGGCAGAGGCTGAAGGAGTGAGGGGCTGAGAGGTTACAGACAGGAGGCTCCTGGCTGCGCAGGGCTGGGGTCACTGAAGAGAGTGTGGGAAACTGGAGGAGAAAGAGACTGTTGGGAATAAAAATCAGTGGGCAATGCTGTAGCAAAAAGTGCAAGTACAAAGAATATTAGCAAAGGCAGTGGATGCAAAGAGCTGAGTTATGGTTGCTGTGGGAACCAGTGCTTTGAGTCCTGGAGACCTTACGTGTTTAGCTCTAATTATGCATTGATGAGGCACTTCTGCACTGATCAAAAGCAGTGGATGCACTCTGGCATAATCCGGTGGTGCGGGGGTCTCTCTGCCCTTTGTTTCCGATGTACTGTGTTGTACTAGGGTCTCTTCTGTTTCCTTGGGGCAGATATCCTCAGCTGTTTGCTGCTGGCATGTTGTCGGGAGTGTTCACCACCGTAATCATGGCTCCAGGAGAGAGAATCAAGTGCCTTTTACAGGTGAGGCGTTGGATGGTGGTGATGGGAATTTAATTTTAGAGGATCTTGTCTTTCCATACCAGGAACTTCTTTGGTTAGTGTGTTTGTTCTGGTTTTTGACAGGACTGAGACAACTGTCATTTAATGCAACTGTGTCACGAAGAAGCACTGTACAAGCTCACCGTGACAGTTCGAGTGCATGCAGCACTCATTGCTCTGTTCGGTTTACAGAGCACAAGGTTTACACTGTGTGGCGCTGTATGAGGCATCGATGGATGCTTCAGTCCACTGCAAAGTATGGAAAAATCCATTTTTTTCAGAATGAAACTTTTCGTTAAAAAAAAAGCAAACCTGCTAGATCATAAGATTCTTTCTAGAATAAAGATTTTCTGTTACCTTGACAGGTGCCCAACAGATAACTGAAGAATGCGTTTCAAAATACATGAACTGGTTTTCTCAAGTTTGGGGGACTGTTAGCACTACACCTCCTCCACGGTTTTTAAAGTATTGTTGGAAAATGTAAACCTGAACAAACGAAAATACTGTCTTTAGCGAAGCTTTGCTTGTTTCAGACCATGCTGAGCTCTGTTAGTATGGTGATGGGTGGTCACGTTAGTTCTAGCAGACATGATATTATCCTGAAAGCTTTACACATACAGATTTTTTAAATTTCACTAAACTATTTGAAGGCTACTTTTTGTCCGTGCAAGTGTAGAGTTACCTAACTGACTTCAGTTCTTTCAAACTGCGGAAAAATAAGGGAGAATGTAGCGACTGCACGGAACAGTGGACATCCTCAGCTTTGTGAACGTGAGAGCGCTGTCTGAGGAGGTGACGCAGCGTTTTTGTATGCAGGAGTGCCTGGCGAACGAGTATGTGCTCCTTCCTCTCTGGAAGCGTGCACATGGCTTTCTAACTATTAGCTGAATGATCGTTCACCAGCCAGAAACCTTCACTAGTCAGAAACTGTCGCTTTAATCCTTCAGATCCAGGCAGCTACCGGTGAAACCAAGTACAGTGGCTCTTTGGACTGTGCAAAACAGCTCTACCGCGAGGCTGGGATTCGCGGCGTGTACAAGGGGACAGTGCTCACCCTCATGAGAGGTAACTGATGGAGGTGTTCTGATGCTGCTTCTGCATGGGGTACTTTAAGATAAGAAGCCTGGCATAGTAGCATAGATCTCGCTGTCCCTTTAGCCCATTGGAGATGCTGTGTCACCCTTTTTTCTTTTTTTGCAGTCCGCAGAGCTACTCCAGTGCCTCAAAGGGACTGAGAAATAAACATGAGATTCTCAGTGAGTGAGGAGGAGATTAGATGACAAGGATCAGAGGGACATAGGGAGTAATTAAGATCTGAGAAGCCAAGAGGAATGAGAGACTTCAGAGAGAACAAAGAGAAAAAAATGCAGAAGTGGCTTTTTTCTTTTCTTTTTTTTTTTTCCTTCCTCAGGATAAGGATTGTGACTGTCTGTGACTGTTGCTGTATAATGCTGACCGCTTTAAAAGATGCGATCGATCGCAGCAGTTATGCTTTCTACCTGCTTGAGTGTGGGTTATTTTGGACTGGGTTGTTGTCATAACCCCTCTCACAACACCACAGTAATTGTGCCAGACACTGAATCTTTTGTGTGGTTTGGTACTTTCACCTTTGAAAAGCATTAGATTGTTCCCTGTGCTGGACCAATGTTTTCCCAAGGACAAGCTGAAATTTCTATTATAATTTTGATATCTCGGTTTAGGAATTTGTTCTATCCTCTGCTTCTCACAGAAGTGTAGCAGGTGGCAGCGTAACTCTGGCAGTGTCCTTAGCCAGAGGCTGCTTCTCCAGTTTAGGTGTGAGCAAAGAATGGGCTGCGAGAGTACCTTAAAAAAAAACTCTAAACGAAACCCATCAACAACAACAAAAAAAACCCAAAATAGAATCATTAGTGCAAAACTCTTGATGTTCCTGAACTGCTCTGATCTGCTGTGCAGTAATTAAGAAAGCTTAGAGCTGCCTCATCGTTAGCTTAACGGTCAGCAGGCAGGTTACAGTCTGATTTGAAAGGCTCGAGAAAAGACGATTTCCCAGTTCTTGCCTTTAGCACCTGCTCTCCCAGGGAAAGTTCAGGCTCCTCTGTGTGGAGCAACAGAAGATTTTGTTTGTGGAGGAGGTTCAGGAAAGGAATCTGGATGTACTTGGTGGTGGTGCTGAGCTGGCAGGGAGCTGCTGTGTCTCTGCGCTTCCCTTTGTTTCCCGCTACTCACAGTCTTTGTTGTGTACCCACTAGACGTCCCCGCCAGTGGAATGTACTTCATGACGTACGAGTGGCTGAAGAACACTCTGACCCCCGAGGGAAAGAGGTTAGTGAAATTGTCATCGTTTTCTGGATGTCCCGGACACTGCTGATTAACCTTCCCAGTCACAAAGAGATTTAGAGTAGTATAATCCAAACAGATTGTTAAAAAAAGGTTTGCTTGTCTTGTGAGTTGAGCTGTTTTTATAGGGTTAACTGACAATTAAACGGTATTCTGAGTTTCTGTCAGATTCTAGCCTTGGCTTTTATCAGCCAAGGAAGGAATACTTAAAGTAGGTTTCTTCACTTTCACCCCTGTGTGTGCACAAAGAGCTGAGGGTTTGTGTTGTTGGGGTTTTTTTTTGCTTGTGTGGGGTTTTTTTTTTTTCCCCTCAGAGCATCTGTGGGTGCGCTGCTGAATGAAAAGATTTGAACCTTTAGGGAGGAGTTAGTACAGGGCTCTGGTTCTTGGAAATCTTGCTCCGATACTGCACCCTGCACTGTGCTGCCTTCTGGCTGTCAGCCTGTCTGCCTCTGATTGTCACCTTAGTCAAAACAGATGAGTTTTTACTTTTTTTTTTTTTCTTTTTTCCTCCCACTCCACCCCAATCTTGCCACAGTGTGAGTGACCTCAGCGTGCCCAGGATCCTCTTTGCTGGGGGCTTGGCTGGGATCTTCAACTGGGCGGTTGCCATTCCACCAGACGTGCTGAAGTCTCGTTTCCAGACCGGTGAGTTGCATCCCAGCTTGTCACGGCTGCGCCCAGTGCTGTGCTCCTGGGAACGGGCTGCGCAGCGATGGAAGTGCCGTCTGAGCACGGCGTCTGGGAGGCAGCGTGTCTTGGGCACTGCTGGAGCCTGCAAAGGCTGCACTTCTCTGCTTCTGCCTCCCGCTGATATATTCATGATGTTGATTTGAGATAGCTGTTTGAAACCTCAGCATAGAAGTCATAACAACAGAACCGCTTGTCACGGCTGTTTTATTACAGATGTGATTCTTTGAGAGGTTTTGTTCTTTCACTTCAGACACAGTTGTATAAATTGCAGCCTGAGCTGTCTGAAATTTATCCTGACTAGCCGTGCCTTGCCAATAGCATTTCTGTGAGACCAGGAGATCTGCTCTTAACTATCTGTGGCCTAGTTAGAGTGAGGATGGCTCCCGGCCGTGAGCTTCAGAGAACTTGGACACGTTTTTCCTTGGTTTCTCTGGGAGTCTTTGTCGATGAATATTTTTGCTAGGGCTCCTCATATGCTCTGTCTGTGAACTCAGCTCTCCATGGGACGGACAGTAACCATTTTTCTTGAGTCACGGATCATGATAATCTAGTGCAGGAAACTTCTTTTCTTTTCCTCTGAATAATGGCTGCTGTGGGTGTTTGGTATCATACCAAGGGCTGGGTGAAACACAGCCCTGTACCCTGTGCTGCTGCATGGATGATGTGGGGGAACGGTGGCTCTGTTTAACCACCGTTTTTGGGGAGTACTTGTTCGGAGGGCTGGCAGAGGCAGTACTTTCCAGAGAAGTGTCAGGAGAAGGAAGAATTTGTTCTTTGAATAAAATAAATTTTTGAAAACACCTCAGAAAATCTGTGTAACATCAAAACAGCCTGTGCTTTTCACCTGAGGTTTGCCGTTCTTGACTGCAGCATGTGAGAGGATCATTTTCTGTTTCTTAATAAACTTCATCAATTTTTATGTCTGGCCTCCCTATCTCCTTATCTCTCTTGGGAGAGCTGTGGTCAGCGGCGCAAGTAACAGCTCAGACATCGAACCTTGACAAAAGTTATTCTCCCTTCTTCCCTGCCCCTCAGTGACTTGAGAGGTAAATTTGTGGTGATGGTGAGCGCCTATCTTTTGCTTACTGAGTCTTTAGCAAAGTGTCTTTTTTGTTTGCTTGTTTTGACTGAAATAGATAACTTTCCCAAGCAGATGTTTTCTGCAACATAGCTTCAGAAATGTTTGTATTCTGGTCCCACTTAGATGCTATAGCAATGTGAACCTGTTGGAGATTCTGGGCTGTTACATGCGCCACATCCTTTAGCATCTGTGACTGCCCCACGCCTTCGCTAATGTGTTTTGTATCCCTTTCAGCTCCTCCAGGAAAATACCCAAATGGCTTTAGAGACGTGCTGAGAGAACTCATCAGAGAGGAAGGAGTTGCGTCTCTGTACAAGGGCTTCACAGCTGTAATGATCAGGGCGTTTCCCGCTAATGCGGTAAGTAAATTGCAATTCCAGGTGGGTTTTGGAGACCTGGCCACTCACAGTGAATATTTGCAGTCTGTGGAGTTGGTTGGCTGCTTACTGTTGCACCACTTCAGTGAGATTCTTGTCACTGGAGGTACTTTCGGCTGTTGGTGTCCAGGTTCTAAAAATGTACCTTAATCTAGGGGAACACCAAGTAAACCTGTCGATGCTTTTCATGAAAGCTCTGTGTTGACTCATTCTGATTGTCTGATTGTACAGAAATGGGTGGATAAGTTTGGACTGGCTTCTCCTTCAATAAATAGCGTAATGGCGTAGGAGTTCTGCCTTTGTGTGCAGGGATAGAGTAGAATTCTTGCCTCTGGTCCAAGACCTTTTTTTGGTCTCTTCCCCCTTCCACATCAGCCACATCAGGTGTTTATAGTGCTGCATTTCAAAAACCTTTTCTGGAATAGCTTTTTAGAATCCTTATTTGTTCTGTATGTTGTCTCTTTTCCAGGCATGTTTTCTTGGTTTTGAAGTTGCTATGAAGTTTCTTAATTGGATTGCACCAGGTCTATGAAGACTAGGAAATCTTTGGAAATTAGAGAGGAGAAGGAAGAGAGTCCAAGTCTGCCTCAAAGGAATAAATGAATGATCACTCGAAGTTTCAGGAATGATTACTTGCCTAATACCTTTTTGCCTTCCTCACATTCTTTAGGTGGTGCTATGTGCCATTCAGAAATGTAAGCTGGAGCTCTGAAACAGAGTCGATGAGGGGTTAGAGGTGATACACCTGTCTTCTGAGCCACCGTACCACAGCAGTAACGCTGCTAACAGGCAGCTCTCGCTATCACACACACTACCTTAAGTACTTCCTCATGGAAGAAGGGGACACTTCTTAATATGTAATTCTTTGTTTACTGAAGAAACATGTAGCTATTAATGGTGAAAAGCTTCCTTAAAATAATTGTTTGGCAGTGTGTACTTAGCTCTCAGGGTGTGAGTTAGCAGCTGCACATACTAGTATCTACCAGCAGTGCCAGATAGTATTCCCACCTCTCGGAATTTTGCAGTTGTGGCTATTTCTATGCTGACAGTGACATGCAATGCAGCAAACACCGAACTAAGCAGGGGAGGCCAGAGCCACGTTTCAGTGCGTTGAAGGGTTTTACAGATAGCGTGTCAGATCTTGCACACTGATCTTTTCTGTGGAACTAGGAAAATAATATTTGTACTAAGCTTTACTGAGGCAGCCAGTCTCCAAATGTGTTTGATTAACCTGAACTTTTCTCTGAAATCCCTTTCTGTCCCACTGAAGATATCCCAAATGCAATTTCAAAAGTACAGCATGTTGCATAGCAACCCACGATATATTTGATTCATGAGATGTTGTGTTCTGGGATTCAGTCACTGACACTGACCTGAGAAAATTTAACAGCACTTGTGATAACTCGATTTCTCTGACACGAGGAGGATACATGAAGGGGACACTGGTGCTACACTCTTGTCTAACTTTATTTGTGCTTCTGTTCTTTGGTTTTCTCTTAATATTATTAAACATAATCACTTTTTCATTTGAGAAATGATTAATGCTAAGAAGCAAAAAGCAACTACAATTTTTTTTTTGTTTTGATGCACTGTCACTGGAAGTCAATAAAGCTAGCTGCTGCTTGGCTGGAGTGTGTGCTTCGGTTCATTTACTTTTTGCATGGTCGTGCATGGTTAGTTTTGCAGAAGTTTTCCAGTTCTTAATTCGGAGATGTGATTGGAAAGTCAGTTGTGCTGTGATGTCTTTAATCGTTAACCCCTTGCCTTTTAGCTTTTGGATTTCTGGCTGTCCGACAAGAGCTGCGGAAATGAATGTTCTGCACTTCCCGTGTTTGCCATACAGGTCCTGCTCGGCGCTGTGCTGTGGCTGCAGCTTTTTAACTAAAGCCAGAAGCTAAATAACACATCTTGCCAGTGGGAAGAGTTTTATGTTTTCCAGGGAGAGGCCTGGACACAGGTAGAGGGGATCTTCGGGAAAGCACCTGTCCTGATGCCCCAGGAGAAAGGAGGCTGAGAGCTTGTCCTGGGTCTGGCGTGGTCTGGGCGGTCCGGCTCTGCATTGATGGCCCGGTGCTTCCCGTACTGCTTTGGTTCCCTGGCTGCTCTGGCCACCTTTCTGACTTCTGTGCTTGGGCTGTGGTGCCTAGAAGCAACTTCTAGCCTTAAGAATTGTCACAAAGCTGAATTTTTTCCTTCCCTTTTACTTATGTGTTCCAGAAATACTGACACCTCTTGGGAGGGAGAGACACACACCTTCTCTCTTAAAATTCCAGACACTGGTACCTAGGCTGCCTATTCCAGTTGGTCTGTCAAATAATGCACCCTTTGAGCTCCCAGTCTCCCTGGAAGGTAGGAAGAACTGAGACATAAACTATCCTGGCTGTGCGTGCTGTTCTGTGCTGGTTCATGATGCCGTCGCCCAGCAGATGGCTGTCTGGGGCTGTCAGCGAGATGGACAAACTGCCGTCCAAAGGCAAGGTCAGCAGCGAGGAAGCCAGCACCCAGCTGCTGCTGGCAGGCGACCGCATCCGTTTGCGGCAGCTGCAACTTTCCGAGTCAGGCTGCGAAAGTTTTATGTCTCTGTCCGAACAGGCAGCTGGAAGGCAGCAGCCTCTCCTCCACAGCTGTCCTGCTGAGGAAGACTCTGGTCCTCGGTGACCAGCTGTGTGGTGGGGTTAGTGCTCCCTCCCCTCCCCATCCTGTTAGTCTGGAGTGCTGTGGTCTGCAAAAAATATTTAATGATAGGAAATCAAATGAGGGACTAGTAATGCCCTGGGTTCAGGTGCTGGGGTAAGAGCACCGAGGCACCGAGGAGCCTTCTCCTAGCCCTGTGCTGGCCTCTTGCTCCGTGCTCCAGCGCTCACCGTGGCTCTGCTGTCGGCAGCCCGGGCTCGCCTGCCTGTGGATCTGCTCTGAAAGACCGAGCGATTCTTTACACTCTCAAATATTTCAGTTGTTACTGGTAACTGTAAGCTCCCTCCTTTCTGCCAAGCTTCCCTTTTTAATACTTTTTTAAAAAGCATTTCAGATCCTATTTTCTCATTTCAATTACCCTAATTATATTCTCCCTAATCTGAAGTTTTTGCAGAGCTTTCTGTTTTGCGTGATAAAATTCTGGCTGTTGAACACGTTTGACTGAATTTGGTGCTTTTAGAGAAGTAAAATACGGAAGAAGGAAATCAGGAACGAGAGGCTGCTTTCCAAAACCAGTGGTGGGAGGAGAGGAGCTTTGGGAAGGCCAGTCAGAAACATCTGCTCGTTTGTTCAAAACCTGAACCCCTGGAAATGTTTAAAAGGCTGCTCACATCTCTCCAGATCCTGCCATAGAAAATCTGCCAAATCCTTGCCCCCTGGTGCGCGCAGCTTGAGGATGAGAGAGGGTTTATAACACGCCAAAGGCTCTCTTGCTTTCAGAACCTGGATTTGCATTCAAATGCTGTTTTGTAATTACCCAGCTTCTTGCGGCAGTGGAGGTAACGCGTATGGTACGTGGCAGCAGCGGGTCAGCTGGGTCCGGATACCGGCAGCAGTTGTTTTTACGCTCCCTGTGCTGACCGTATGTGTTTTTACTGCATCCAAATCAGCGCAGGGTTCCACCAAAGGCTTGTGCTGTCCATCTGGCTGGCCCATCCTGCCTTGCTCAGAGTGATTTTTTCCAGGGGTGACTCAAGGTGCCTGGAAGTGTTCCCGAAGTCGTCCGTGACACACAAATCTTCCGCGCTTGCGTTTCTCTGCCCGCTGTGTGCAAGTGGCTTTTGTGTATGGTCAGTGTTGCTGTATTGACAGAAAGGTCCTCAAAATACCCCTGGCAAGCCAGTCTTGATCAAATTTGACTAATTAAAGGAAGCTGCCTGTGGGAGGATTACTGCAGACTCTCCACTTTGGAAAGGATGTCCCAGGGTAAATCTTACAGATGGTGAGTAACGTCAAGAGGGTGAATTTACGTGTGTTTCTCACAGCACAAGACATGAAGTTGAGGTTATCAAGCAATATTTAAAATAAAAATACTTTTTATGGATTGTGTACAATTAAGCTATATAGTTCATTGCCACAGAATGGAAAGTGCTTTTAAAAAAATCATGGAAGGACTGTTCATCAAGAAAACTGATCCAACCCTCGGGCCATGGCAACTCAGCCCCTTTGCAGTCCCCTAACCTGGTTTGTGCTTCATCAGTTACTCCAGGGGGATGGCACGGGAGACAGCACGCAAAGCCTTGCCAAAGCCAAGATAAACAACCTCCACTGCTGTCCCCTCGCCCACGGGGCCAGCCGTCTCCCCAGCAATGACTTTCCTGCTGGTCTCGGGGGCCGGGGATTGCCGAGGCAGCGGTAGAGGAAATGTCTCAAGGAGCCAGGGGCTGACGGCTTGGAGCTGTCCTTGAGCCAGAGATCTTTGGCTGGAGAAGCTGTGGATGCCCCATCCCTGGAGGGGTTCAAGGCCAGGCTGGATGAGGCTTTGAGCAACCTGGGCTGGTGGGAGGTGTCCCTGCCCATGGCAGGGGGTGGCACTGGATGATCTTTAAGGTCCTTTCCAACCCAAACCATCCTGTGATCCTTGACTGTGGCCAGAACAGCCCTTCCAGCAGCCTGCAGCCCCGCGGCAGGAACACCCCTCACACGTGCAGCGTGGGATGGTTCTCACCACTTGCTTCCAGCCGTAACGTGTGACCGTGCTGCTTGCTCGTACACGCCACGGGCAAAAATCCCCGCTGAGCCCGTGGCACCGTGCTGCTCCCATGGGGTGTGCCCTGCGCCCAAGGGCTTCGGTAACGCCGCTCAACTGTTCCTGCTGGCAAACAGTCCCGGCTGCCCTGGCCGCTGCGTGCTGGGGACTTTCCTCCTGACCCAGAGGGTGGCAGGGAGATGCCTGCCCTGCAGCCAGGGGCTTACCCCGGGAGGGCTGCGGGGATTGCTGGGATTCCTGCCCCTTCCCCGCTCTCCGGGATGCATTTCGGGTGATCTGCCCGCGTGTGGCTGTGCCCATTCACATCGGCGGGCTGACCGCCGGCTCAGCAGCCGCGGCTCTGTCCCCGGTTCGTTCTGTGTTTGTCTTTCTGGCCGGTCAACTCTGGCCTGAGAAAAGTGCCCAGTGAGGGAGAGGGGATGGGCTGCCTGATGCTGGATGCTTGAAATGGAAAACCATTTCTAATTCAGGGATATTTGTGTATAGAACTGAGGACATTTTCCATTACCTCAATGTGTTCGAATAGTTCTGCAAGTGTAGCTCAAACCTGACAGAAATGTAAACCTCAAGTACAGCTTGGATAGGATTTTTACTAACATACGTCTCTGAATTCAAACACTTTGGTTTAAGCTCAGACAGTTCATTTCAAGCTCAGACGGTGCCGTTGGAGGAGTTTACAATGCACACATCCCCCCTAGGCTGGCTGTAAAGATCAGTATCAAAGCAACAGGCTACAGATAAGCTTCGCTTCCCCCTGCAGGTGCCGGTTTGAGTGATTTGCTGAAGTAGGTGCCGCTGTTGCTAACCCTGGGCATGGCCAAGTGGGAGCCTGCGATGTTCATCCCTGCGACGCGCTGGATTCCCTTCGTCGGAGACGCGAGCTCGGGCTTGTCCGGCCGTGCTCGGGGTCTGAGAGAAGTTGCACACGAGCTCTGGATACCAAAGTAAATTTTGAGCTGCCTGGTTATGGATTCCTCAACGCTGAGAGCATATCCTAGCAGCAACATTTCTTCTTGGTACTGTTTCCTAATACTGTTTCCTAATAGTTATTTATTGCTGGCAGCTGCTCACTCCTTCCTCTCCCTGCTCATACCATCAGAAAATTCCAAACTGCGATTTACCCTTGGATATTTGTGCCAGTAGACTGAAGGCAAGGAAATCAATTCTCTGTCCCTTCCCATCTTTAATCCCTATGCAGATTTCAGCAGAACCAGCTGAAACGCTGAAAAGGTGTAAAATCACAGCGAGTCCTCCTGCTTGGGCTAAGCTCATGTGATTCAGAAAAGCTCCTGGCTGCCTGCACACACAAATCCTAAAAAAATACTTCCCTCTGAAACATAATCCTCCCGCTCATCCCTCCCCTCCCTCCCCGCTCACCCTTGACTCCCTATCAATCACTGCCAGGCAATTATCTGCTTCGTTTACTGCCTCCTGGCCGGAGCCAAAGTTCAGGAACGGGCAGCTGATGGCAGGAGATCACTCGGCGGAGGGAACTCGCTGTCCTCCTGGCCCCGCCGCCCGTTTCCCAGCAGTCGCAGGCGTGCTCAGCCATGAGCCGCAGCGTGGCTGAACCCCGGCTCTGACCACGGAGCCTTCTCCTGGAAAGGAGGTCGGAGCAGGGTCTCCTCCTGCTTTCCCAGCCCCTTGGGAAATGGGCTGGGGTCTGCCACCGCTGCGATGGGGAAGGTGCGTGGACAGGGAGCCCTGGGCAGCCTCTGGGTCTCTGTCCTTGCCCACCACCCCAGCAGCTCCGGGCGGGGGAAGCTGGGCTGTCCCACACCCCCTCCTCCATCCAGCAGAAGCGGTGTTGGGGTGACACCCAGGTGCCCCCCAGGCTGGGGAGGTGCCCGGAGGTGGTCCTGCCTCTGCCAGGGGCTCCGCGGATGAGGCACGGTGAAATGCCTGTCTCCCCCGAGATGAGCAGCTCCTTGTGGCACGGACAAGTTCTCTCATGTGTTGATGAGAAATTGTTGGGGTTTTCCCCGTTTTCCTCCCTGTGTGTCCAGCCACCCCCCTGTCCCACATACCGCTTGTCCCAAAGGCACAGAGTCACTCCTGGCATTTGCAGATCAAAGTCTGTTTTCCAGGATCATCTGTCTGCCCACGCTTTCCAGCAGCACAGCCTGAAGACATTTCTTTAAGCAATCTGCAAATAGAAGGAAAATTTGTCTTTCTATTTCATTTCCTCATCAACCACAATGCGTTACAGCTAAGGTTGGAAAAGACAAAACCACGCTGTGTCACTGAGAACAGCCTCAGTCAGACCGAGGGTCTCTCAGCCCAGACCTCTGCCCCCAGCGAGGAGAGCAGGAGCACAAGGCACCCAGGCGGTGCCACCCCCGGCTCTGCCACCCACAGCTGTGCACTGGGATTTACTGGGCTGGAGACCGTATCTGCACCTTTGCATTGAAGAGCTCCAGACTCAGTTTTCTGTACAATCCCCTTTCGGACACTGTCCTGCTTTTGGCCTCTGTGATGCCCGGTGGCAGCGAGCGGCACTGTTTCATCACGTGCAGCTTTGCCTGAATGATGATTTTATTGGTGCTGCTTAAATCTTGTCCTATAAGAACAAATTGTTTCCTCTTCATCTCTTCTGAAACAATTTGTGGCTTTCTGGGCCCTTTGGGTCCTTTTCCAAGCTGATGATTTATTGAACCTCTTCTTGTACAAAGCCATGATCCTCCTTTTCCTCCTTTTTTGTATTTTTTTCTAGTTCTACACACCGTTTTTGATGAAAAGTGTATCCCGGGTCAGAGTTTCTATTCAGCCATACTGATATTTTCTGTTTTATTCTCTATTGTTTTCCCCTGGGCAATGGCACATTTGGTTAATTAAAATTGGTATTAATTTCTAAATATGCTGAAAAGTTTCTTTCTGAGTAGTTGTCTAATATTCTGTCTTCTGTAGGTTCTTCTATAATTAAAACCCTCTGGTCCGTCATTTCTGGTAAATTTGAACTATCTGGAAAAAAAAAACCTTTTACTAAATTCACAGAGCATTCTTTGCTGGGGATGGTGTACACATTGGGAAAGGAAAGGGGTTTTTAATTTAATCCACGTAGCCTAGCAACATTTACACCATAAATAAACAAGTGCTGCTTTCCTGAGCAGAAGCCTGCCCAGCCCTTTAACTCCGCCGGCAGGGATGGGAATATTGGCAATGGCCAGCCCGCTGCGTTCAGAGCATCTTCTTATTCACGCTTCAGGTCACCTGCTGGAGCTCTGCTCAGAACCACGGTAAGATCTTGAAGTGAGGTGTCCGTGGAAGATGCTCATCTCGATTTTTATGGTGAGTTTTAGTTGTTAAAGGAGCTGCTTATCATATTAGTCATGCGGCTCTTCTAGAGCCTCTGAAACGCGATTGCTAGGAAACTTGAAATCTGTTAAATGTTTGCTCACGAGTGTTTTCTGAAGGAAGGTCTTTGTCAGCTGTGCGTCACTTCTGAAATTTGCCACAGTTCAAGTTGGAAGGGGAGGATCTTCCCAAAGTCCCTGTTAGTGCTCTGGAATGTCAGGGCTGACGGCAGTGCCGACCTCGCCTGGGGGACCGTGGCGGTGAAATTGGAAAATTCAGCTCCGTTATGTACACAGGCGCTTTCCATTGGGCGTCAAGAATAACGCACATCCGTAAGCTCGTAGATCCACAGAATATACAATGAGACATTGTCACCTGGTGACCCCCAGCCCGGGGCAGCTTTGCCTGGGGTCTTCCTGCGTAATTTACAGACGGATGAGGAGGATGAGGAGGACGGCTCACCTGGAGGGGACTCTGCCCAGCCCTTCAGAGCCTGTTCTGTGTCGAATGATGACAGAAACCTCTCTCGGTGACACGATGCGGCACCGCGAGCGGCTGCGAGTCCTCCACGGGTGGGGGTGAGCCTGCAGAGCCAGCCTGGGCTCAGGCTCGGTGAACCCCAGGACAGACGACGGCTCATGCGGGCAGAGACGTGAACAGCTCGGGGTTCACAGGGGTGTCTGGCTCTGGCAGAACACAACACTGAGACACCATAAAGGGCTACAAGAGAACTGTGGAGTTACATATTTTGGGGCAAAAAGACTCATTTTCACATGGAAACTCGTTGCACGCAGTATGCAATCCCAAGTACCTCTCAAAGAATTTTAAATACTTGGTAGAACCCAGCTGGGAAGCCACGATCTCTTGGGGTCT
The DNA here is from genome assembly GCA_011057875.1 of Pterocles orientalis. Lineage (NCBI taxonomy): Eukaryota > Metazoa > Chordata > Aves > Pterocliformes > Pteroclidae > Pterocles > Pterocles orientalis. The sequence goes on from WKFP01015463.1 coordinate 129,968, forward strand.
TGCTAGATTTTACATGTTTTGGGGTTTCCTTCTCTTTTCTGGGATGTTTTCTTTTGTTACTCTTTATACATTTAATTAATATAGCAGTTGATAGACTGTTTAGGGTTTTTTTTTTGTTTTACTTCGTATTATCTCAAGCATAAAGGCTTTTTAAATAATTAAACAGCACAAGTAGTACACATCTTTCTACAATGTGTGACTGTCTTACTGAAAACACTGAAAACTCCTAAATTCCTATAAATTCAAACCAACGGTCATTACCACTTGATTTTCTTTTTTCATCAGATATCAGATTTTTCTGTCATATGCCACAAAATTCTCAAATTAATTCTAAATATACTTCTTAAAAAAATTCTGATCTTAAGAATTTAATTACTATTTAATGTTTTAGTTATTCTTGATGACTCCTTTTTTTCCCCAAGACCTCCTTTGCTCTAAATATTGCTTAGGTGACTTCCTTTCATAGATAAATAAATATCTATATATATATAAAGAAGTTTCCATTTACTGAAAGCAGTTATCAATCTTCCTTAATTCCTCTAACTTGTTACGGCGACCAGAGTATTCATTTCTAAAAGCCTTCTGGCAGTCAAACACTGCTTCTAAGGTTTGGTCATGATTTTCCTCCTCTTCCAGCATCTCTTCCCTAATCGGTTTCAATATGAATTTAGAGGTGAATGAGAAATCTGTTATGCTGTGTATGTCATAAGGAAAATATAACCTCACTTCCCTGGGGGCAGTTCTTCTCGGCAGGCTGGGAGCTGTGTTGCTGATACAGTGAGTGCTTGCTGCCTTCTCTATTTTATTTTCTTTATTGGGTCTTTTCCTGTAAATATATATACCGGTCAAAATTCCAACAAGAATTCGACCTTTCCCAAAGTACTGGCCTCTTTTAAAGTGCATTGGAAATATTTTCTTTTGGCTGTGAGGAGGGGCTGAGCGCTGTGCCAGGGATAACTGGGCAGGTGGCTGTGTCCTTTAACACAAGGTGCCACCTCTTCTTGTTCTTATATTCAGCGTCGGTCTGAAAAGATGTGAGTTTATAAAGAGTGCACGGCTTCCCGGTGCTGGAGCTGAAGGAAAGAGCTGCTGGAGCAAATCTTCCATGTCCAGCACTTGATCAATTAATTTCCTGAAGTCAGATAACAGGAGTGCATTGGGTTTAGTTTTGTCATTTTTGCCTCTGTTGTTTTGTTCCTTTGTTGTCAACTATCTCAATTGAAAGGCAACAATAATTATTTTGGGTTTTTTTAAAGCTTCAGCTGTGCTGCTTCTGGTGGAGACCAACCCTGCGAGGCTGGGGGCTGCCCCATCCCCGGGAGGGGGAGGAGCGAGCTGAGGAGGACGCTGAGAGATGCTGAGCAGCAGAGCCCGGTCCAGCTCTCTCAGCATCCCCGCTGCCCCCAGCCGTGGGCTCCACCGACCCCCGGCCAGACCTGACCACAGCTGGGCTCTCGGCTCCTGGGGCAGCCACCAGCCCTCGCTGCGCCTGGACACGCTCCCACTGCGGGCACCCGGCCCCCCCCCCCTGTCACTGAAGCTCCTCAGGAGGATCCTTTCCATTTTATTCAACCTCCTCTTTCCTGAGCTCGTCATGTCTGTATTTTTCCACAGTGGGAATAAGCTCTTCCCAAATAACCAACTTTCCCGCAGCTTTCTTTCCAAGCGCCAGCACTGTCACTGTGCCACGGTTCATGCTCACTAACCCCCAAGGAATCCTCCCAAATAACCTTTTGGTTATTCCTCACATATGCAAATCCTCTGTTTCAGCTGCACTTTCGCTGCTCCAAGAACATTTTCCATTCTTTTGTCCTTTTTTCCCCTTCACTTTCCACCCCTACTGAGTTTCTCCTTTGCCGTGGCTTTTTTTCACCACCTAGTTGCTGGCTTCCCTCTCTGGACCATTCTTCTGTGTGTCTGAGACTCAGATTTTGATCCCAAGCAACTGGAATCCATTTTCCCATTGTTTAAAGCCTCTCTGTAGGTAAAAACAATTTTGCAAACTGAAATAAGATTTTATCCTCGCATTCTTTCTGTAACAGGTTTCTCTCCTTTTGAGCACTGCTTTGATTTCCACAGTATTTCTTTCAAAGTTTGGCAGCAAGGTCTTGAGAAAATAGCAGCTCATCGCTTTTGAGATAAACTCTTCTCTTTTTTATAATTTAATATCCCTGGCACTAAGCGGAAAATTTCCCTGTCAGTCTCTCTGCCTGTTCTGTAGCCTAGGAAGCAGCAATAACACTTTCCCCGTCAGCTCCTAGGACAGCTCTGATGATTAAACAACTTTGCAATTAAAATGTTTACATATTACAGCCTTTTCCCTCCTTCCTCATTTTGGGCAATTTCATCAATCAGCCGTGTGCTCATTGACGGGTTTTTCCGTCGCTCTCTGGCACTGCCACGCTGCTCAGCCTCGGGAGGTTTCTCCGCGCTCTGGCCGGACGCCATCCCTCACCGTCAGCATCCCCAGCTGCCTCCCGCCGCGCCAGCACCAGCCCCTCCTGGGAGTCGGGTGGGTCGACGCGTCCTTCTCTGCACCTTCCAGTCTTTTCCTGCCTCTGCTGAGATGGTTTCTTTTCAGCTCAAGGCCAACCAAGACTGCAAGCTTGAAATACCCTTTTCAGTAAGAGATTTTCAATTTTTAGAATTCTCTGGCAGCAAATCTTCCCTAACCCTGTGCTGAGCTTTAAAGGGGTCGATAGGTTTGCGGTGTAAATGAAGTGAGTTTACCGTGCGGTACAAAGCTAAACAGAAAATAAACAGCTAAAATAGCTACACTGAAAAAAAAAAAAGTTTTTGAGCCAAGCCCCATTTTGATGCTGCATCCTCAAATCTAGTAACCGTGTGGGGTGTTTGCAGAGAAGGAGGAATCAGCTATTAGGGGAAGAGCGGAGCAAGCACGGTCTGACCGGGCTGTCAATGTACAAAGAAAACCAAGAGGAGACACCGTGCTTCCAGCTTTGGTCCCTGTTGGTGCTTGCGATGCTGTTTGTAACGGCCGTGTTCCCTCAGATGGGAGACGGCTCAGCGGGAACCCTTTGTCAAATGGAAACTGCGGAGTGATCGGGGCAGAACCGCCTCTGATCTGCCCTGGGATGCGCGCCGCTGTCAGGAAACGCTGCGTTCCCACTTGCCTTTATCTCAAAGAGTTCAGATACTCAGAGGCAGGGAGGAGATTGAGCGAGACAGGCTGCAATTACATTCTGCTTTCTCGTACCATTAAATACGAACAAAGGAACAGCGGCAATGCTTATCCCTGCACCGAGATCCTCCTGCAAATGCCCAGGCAGAGCCCAGCTTCACCGGCAACCTTCCTGTTTCATCGGCAAACATGCGTCCTGCACCTTAGCGATTGCTCAGGGTGACAAGAGAGGGAAACTCCACAAAATCTGAAGGACCTGAGCTCAGGCAGACAGGGAGCTTCAGTAATAATTCAGAATAATACTTTGAACACTGAATGGTCTTTGCTGTGGTTGAATCTTTTTCAACAGGTTTGCGCTAGCAGTGACTCAGAAAAACCCGTCACCGTTAAAGGGGTGGGAAGAGAGGAAACAGGGTTTTTTTTCTACATGTTGACTCTAGTTTCTTGCTGATTGCAAATTCAACCTCTAGGAAAGGACGTTGGTGGCGTGCGTTTGACGGGGAACCCCCCTCGCACAGCTGCAGATAACATGCACCAGTGTGGGGACCTGGTGGCTTCGAGGTGACGTCAGAGTCACAGATGTGTGGGTCTGCGATGCACCCCTGGCTGTTGTTTTTCGATTTCTCAGTGTGCTGAAGCAAACAAAAGCCAATCCCCTTCCCCTAGGCAGTCTGAATTTAAGAACAAGGTGAAACATGGCAGAAGAATCCCTGTGCAGGAGGGAGCCCGTGGTACCGTGCTGCTCTGCCCCCCAAGCCCCTTGGCAGCGGTTTCTGCCCAGCTGGGGTGGGGAGATGTGGAAAACCTCTGACATGTCTGTTTGAAACGGTGACAGGGGACAACGCTGGCAGAAAGACTGCTGACAGCCTCAGCTGGAGACGGGTTGTGCAGGATGTTGATGGAGAAGATCAGAAATGTGTTGGATGCAGGGGAGGAGAAGGAAGACAGAGCGGTCCATAGAGGAGTGGTGGAAATGATGAGCCAGGAAAGTGGCAGAGTTTATTCTGGGCAAGAGTGGAACAAGATTGCATCCTCAGTAGCCAAAAAAAAGCTGGTGTGGTCAAGCCACAGAATAAAGGAGGGACTGGGTATGTGATTCAGCTGGGAGAGGGTAAGGAAAGGTTGGATCTTTCCTAGATGTGAAAGGAAAATGTGACTCCCAAGGTTTCTGATGCAATTACCGGAGCCATTGAGAAAAATCAGCAAGAGGTCAGGGAAAGCAGCATCCTTTCAAGGCTAAATGATGCAAAACCACCCGCTCTGAGGAACACTTCTCACAGTTCAGGAATCCTTTGCAAACACAATTAACCATAGCTTGGATTGTGAGAAGAAAGACAGCTCATGTCTTGTGGACAATGCACAAAGAACGGCTCAGTGAGAGCGGGGCCGGTGTCAGAAACACAAGGATAAACCACGCAGTAGAGCTGTAGCTGTGAGCACAGGCAATGTTTACTGTAAACCAGATACGTGAACATCATCGAGCCGTGGCACTGCAGCATATGGTAACGTCTTCAGAAGGGAAAAGTAACGCTAGACCCCCTGGAGCAAGCTCTGCTCTTCTGCAAGGATCAGTGGAAAGCTTCAAAAAAATCAAAGCTCAACCAGCCCACAAAACCAGGACACACGGGCTGGTGTTCAAGAGATGCTGTTTATTCAGGAGCTAATTACAGCAGGCAAAAGATTAATCCAGCAGTGTAAAGGGAGAAAAGATTCCTACAACAAGAATGGACAAATGACAAGGAAATTACCTGTGTTCTTGTGTGAGTTCTTCTCTCCTTTACCATCTTCCCGCTTCTCCGATCACTCTTCAAGCACTCTGGATAGCTGATGTCTGTGCACCAAACTTGGAACCCCCTCGTCTCACTAGCAGTTGCACAGGTGGCTCTAGTGAAGTCCAGAGGACGTGTTTGGTGCAGATCTCCATGAACATGGTTGTGATACAGGGTCTCAGGGCTCCTGAAAACCTGTCTGTGTTTTCCCAGGGGTTGGGTCTGGCTGCAGGACCGCCGGCGGGCACACACCGGGGAGGCTCGGTGCCTTGCAGGGCTCACACAGGCATTTGCCTGAGTAAATTGATCTTTAATCCTCTGCCTACATAGCCCTGTGTTCTTGTGTCACACAGCGTAACGCGGTACCGGACTATCCTGAAATGAACGTACGAGATCACCTCCATTCATAGGTGCATTGCAGAACAAGAAACCATTATTTCCGATGTTGCAATATGTTTGCAGATCCTGGTTATACAAACCAAGAACAGTGGCCTCAGCATTTGCTCCCTTCAGCTAATCCCCTCTTGCTGATGTTGTCTTTCCCACCCTCTTGTTTTAGCACTGGGAAGCTCTCTGGGCAGCAGCCTTCTCTCCCCACCTGTGAAGAACCCGCGCACTGCTCACCCTCTCCTAACCCAGACCCAGGCTGCGAGCGCGTGGTCCTGCACTCATCAGGTCACCTGCCTCTGCCCATCCATGACACCCAGAGGCCAGGGCTGCCCTGCTTTTTGGGGGGATGCTGCTGCTCTGAGACAATTTGACCCACCGTCATCTGCCCCCCCCCCCCCCCCCAATGTCGCCGAGGCAACGCGGTCCCCCGGGATGTGGGATGTGTTGCTGCAGCAACATGATGCTCTGAGCTCCATTGACACTACGGAGGAAGAATTTGGGGTGGCTGGAAGCACCGAGTCCTACCAGGGATGAAAAGTTGGGGTAGCCGAGGGATCGTGGCAAGGACAAACATATATTTGTAACCCTAATTGTAAAGCAGTTGCACGTTAAAGGCTCTGGCTGCTGCTGCAGCAGCTTTGCCAGTGCCAGCGCTAATGCTCTGAATGAAACTATTTATGTCACGTTCCTTTATTGCTCATGATCACATGTGTTGCTTTATAGTTAAATTATGAATAATCTAAGCAGGACACATCCTAATGATGCTTTTACTCCTATTCTGCATGCATTGTTTCTGCAGGTTCTTTCAATACAGATTCTCTGACAGCTGGGCTAGGGTAACAAGTATTTTTAAATAACAGAACAGGGAAAGGAGAAAGAAGGAAAATATTTGACCATCCATAGAAACTGATGACAGCTCCTTTTCCAGAAAGTGTGGGAAATATTGTATCACCCTCCTCTGACCTTCACAGGAAAAGTTCAAGGCTGTTCCAGCTCTGTTTCACCAGAAGTTTCCTATTGCTCCAAGGCGAAGATTTATTATTTGCACATCAGCCATTTCCACCAGCCAGCAAGGACAGGACCCCGCTATGGCAGGTGTCACCAAACCAAGAGAGAGCTCGTCTAGAGTTTATGAGATACTGAGGAAAGGCTGGAAAGGGCTGGAGCAGAAAAGATGGAGTCCACGAGCCCCTTGGAGCCAGAGTCAGTCCTGGACAGGAGCCGTGCCCGGTGTGCATCCCTGGACCAGTCCTACTCTTCTCCCGAAGCTGTAACACACAAATACGAGGGCAAAAAATCTTTTCAGAGTAGGGAAGGACTTTTCCACTCCAGTCTAGGACCAAGCGTGGTGGGGCCGTGGTTCTGCCGTAGCTCCCGCGTGGCCCAGCCCAACACAAGCCCTTTGGGCTGGCTGGAGGAGGAGGAGGAAGCGCTGGGAAGGTGGGGCTGCTTACGGAGCAAAGTGTAGAGTAACGACGTGATTAATTGCTCACTGCCACCGCTCAAAATTTTGCAAAAGCAACATGGCAAATCCTTTTTGTAAAAACTTGGAATTTCTACAATGTAGGTAAATCAATATGAAAATAACTCTTGTCACCGTGGCAAAAATAGGTAAAGACAGTTCTTTATTAACTAGCTTTTAGTGATATAGTGGAGTGTAATAAAAAGGTTTCTATCACTGAAAGAGACTCTTGCTCAATTAAAGAAAAATAGAATAACGCCCGACTACAGAGCTACAATAGTTCATAAAATCTGTCTGGAATATTTACTGGTTCACAATTGCTTGTACGCTCTGAGGAAGGACATGGAGGTTGAAAGTCCTTTGCAGGTATTTACAGGATCATTTACAAAAGGATAATATTTTTGAACTGCAAGGCACTGAAAGGGTTTCCAGAGCCATTCAGAACATAGACGCGTACAGATGTCACCGGTGTCACAGGATGTTATGTGTAGGGACATTCCTGTGCTTGCACCCTCAGTCTCACCTGCTGGCTCCATGGTATTATCTAGAAGAGGTCTTAATAACTACGCATGGAAAAAAATCTTTAAAGATCCAGAGATGAATATTGCCAGCACGGCTGTGAGGAATCTACGGATCTTTCTGTCCGGACACTAGATGTCAATGGAGAGACACTTCCAACCAGGCACAACAAAAGGCTGTGCCACTGCATCCCCTGAAAGCAGGCTCTCCTTTTCCTCTGTTTCTAACACAACTTTTCTGTGCTGATAGCGTCGGGAATTAAAGTCGCAAAAAAGCCGCAGCAGAGGCAGTGTACATGGAACACCCCTCAACCAGCTGCTGACAGAGACCTGATTTGAGTCGCAGCTGAAGGCAGCAGGAGTTTCTCAGCCCTACAAAGCAATCGGGTTTGTGCCGAGACTGACAACGACAGATCCATCCATGGCGAGGTGGCCTCACAGTCCCTGTCCTGGGAGACCTCCTGTTCCCTTTCACGCAGACATGAAAGCAGCAAACACCAAATATTTTTACAAAACTTAAGAACTTAAGCTAAGTTGGAAAAAAAAAAAAAGCCGAGAAGTAAGAAGTTTCACGTCCCCATTATCCTCCCCTGAGATAAATAATCCTCTATCAACATTTTTACAATGTATGCTGAAGCACAGCATGTGAAGAATGACAGAAAAATGTAATTAGAACTGCCTACCGATTTTCTCTGAAAGCCAAAAACTGGTTATCTGAGCTCCACGCTGTGCTGTAAGTTTAATTAAAACAAGTGCTAACAGCTGTAAAAGTGCTCATAAAAGGGTTTTCAGAGTAAAATAGAAAATGTTGGGGATTTGGTGGATAAAGCTCACTTATTTGTTGTAATTTGCATTTAATACTGTAATTTTAGTACTGGGAATGAGTACTCGGTGCTGAGCTGGAAGGACTGGTAAAACACAGCATCCCCACGCAGCACCCATCGTCACACTGCCCCGCGTTCGGCACCTCTGTGCGCGGGGTGGGTCTGTGGGCACCCAGGGGCGGGGACGTAAACGCTGGGAAGAGTGAAACGTGTTAACGGCTTGCTTCTCGCAGTCACCATAAAACGAGAGCAAAGAGCAAAGACGCCGTGACTCGTGACTCGGCAAGGGACCAAGTGCTGCAAGGGGAGGGAGAGACGCGGGCTCCGTCTGGATGGAGGCACAAAGGGTCCCCCCGGGGAGACGGGCAAGACAGGGCGAGGGGTAGATGATGCATTTGGGGTGAACCTCAGAGGTGAAGAGGTGGGAACGGCAATGGGTATTTCACAAGAGGCTGGTGAAGATACATGAGAAATGGGAAAACACCAAGGTGTCCGCGTGGCAGATAAACGATTGGTAACATCCAGCGGACAAAGGTGACAACGGAAGATGTGAAAAGAGGAGCTGCAGCGATAGGGCGATACGTGTCTAAAGTGCTCCAGGGGACGGGCAGTGGCACCGCGCTAACCTGCGTCAGGTGGAAACGCGAGAAGATAGGGAGGGGACAAGGGTGTACGTACGGTAAAGGACAACGCCAGCTCCGCCAGGAAAGGCTCAGGGAAAAAACTAACTTCAGAGCTCTTTGTGGGACACACCCCTTAACTCCAACAAACTTCTGTTGGAAGGTAGATAGAAATGGATATTTTGGATTCAGATTAGTCTTTGAACAATGTGCAGGCAGGTTAATTTGCTGGCTTCTCTTGCAAAAAACCAACCCAAACCCCTTTCATCTTTATTTAGTAGCAATGCCTGTGTAGCGTAGCCCCGGCACAGCCACCCCAGCAGAGTCAGGGCTGTCCGGCGAGTGACTGGCCACCGTGGGACACGCACAAAGGGCTATTCCCAGACCCTCACTCTGCCCAGAATTCATCTGGCCTCACCACGGAAGTTCTTCATGTAATAGTTTCAGTGCTGGGAACACAAAAGTACAATCAAAGCGTGCACGGTTTCCACCTTGTATTCAAAAAACCCAATTAGCTAGATCCTAATTTGAATATCCCGGGCTTACCCATCGGAGCGCAGGTGCTTAAGGCTTCTCTCATGTGGAAACCATAAACTTTGCATCTGCTAGGTAGTGTTGCTCACGGTAGTTTAAACAACGTGGTCATCCTGTGTCTCATGTCGCAGACACTGCTTGTGTCTAGATTCAGACACGTGGCATTTTACGTCGCGAGTATGACATGGCTGATATTCAGAGATTTTTTTTTTTTTTACATCTAGGTAATGGCTCGAACAAATGTTTTACAAAATCCGGTATTTTAAAATGATGTTTTCTACTGCCTGAAAAATTGTAATAGCTGCCAATAAAATCAGTGTTCCCTGTGTTCATAAACTAAATTATGCAAATGAGAATCTGGACATGTGTACAGATGCTTCTCCCAGCTCAATATTTTGAGATGTATCGATGAATTCAGCAAAGTATCTTCCCAAGAATTATCCAAAATACGCTTGATGGACTACAGGTAGTGGCAAAGCAATGTATTTCAACTGACACCAGTATTTCTGTACATTTATTCAAAAGGCTGATTTTTTTCTTCTCCTTTTGTACTCGTGATGGACAGTCTGGTATCATTTATTGAAATGCACAGTACTCGAGCTACTCTAAAAGCTGACGAGAAGAACATACACTGAATCTTGCTTACTGCCACAAGCAAACGGGATTGTCAGAGTACCAAAGCTTTGGGTTCAGTTTCTGAGGTTTAGTACTTTCCTAAGGAGAACACCAGGCAGAAGCAGATTTATCCTGTGCGCGGCGTTGAAGGATCTCTGCATCCTGGTAGCTGAGCCCAGGATCACTCTGTCTTTTGTTAGAAT
>WKFP01015463.1:150075-161491 GCA_011057875.1 Pterocles orientalis
GAGTCAGTCCTGGACAGGAGCCGTGCCCGGTGTGCATCCCTGGACCAGTCCTACTCTTCTCCCGAAGCTGTAACACACAAATACGAGGGCAAAAAATCTTTTCAGAGTAGGGAAGGACTTTTCCACGCCAGTCTAGGACCAAGCGTGGTGGGGCCGTGGTGCTGGCGTAGCTCCCGCGTGGCCCAGCCCAACACAAGCCCTTTGGGCTGGCTGGAGGAGGAGGAGGAAGCGCTGGGAAGGTGGGGCTGCTTACGGATCAAAGTGTAGAGTAACGACGTGATTAATTGCTCACTGCCACCGCTCAAAATTTTGCAAAAGCAACATGGCAAATCCTTTTTGTAAAAACTTGGAATTTCTACAATGTAGGTAAATCAATATGAAAATAACTCTTGTCATAATTGCAAAAATAGGTAAAGATAGTTCTTTATTAACTAGCTTTTAGTGATATAGTGGAGTGTAATAAAAAGGTTTTATCACTGAAAGAGACTCTTGCTCAATTAAAGAAAGATAGAAAAATGCCCGACTACAGAGCTACATTAGTTCATAAAATCTGTCTGGAATATTTACTGGTTCACAATCGCTTGTATGCTCTGAGGAAGGACATGGAGATTGAAAGTCCTTTGCAGGTATTTACAGGATCATTTACAAAAGGATAATATTTTTGAACTGCAAGGCACTGAAAGGGTTTCCAGAGCCATTCAGAACATAGACGTGTACAGATGTCACCGGTGTCACAGGATGTTATGTGTAGGGACATTCCTGTGCTTGCACCCTCAGTCTCACCCGCTGGCTCCATGGTGTTATCTAGAAGAGGTCTTAATAACTACGCATGGAAAAAAATCTTTAAAGATCCAGAGATGAATATTGCCAGCACGGCTGTGAGGAATCTTATGGATCTTTCTGTCCGGACACTAGATGTCAATGGAGAGACACTTCCAACCAGGCACAACAAAAGGCTTTGCCACTGCATCCCCTGAAGGCAGGCTCTCCTTTTCCTCTGTTTCTAACACAACTTTTCTGTGCTGATTAAAGTCGCAAAAAAGCCGCAGAAGAGGCAGTATACACGGAAAACCCCTCAATCAGCTGCTGGTAGGGACCTGATTTGAGTCGCAGCTGAAGGCAGCAGGAGTTTCTCAGCCCTACAAAGCAATCGGGTTTGTGCCAAGACTGACAACGACAGATCCATCCATGGCGAGGTGGCCTCACAGTCCCTGTCCTGGGGGACCTCCTGTTCCCTTTCACGCAGACATGAAAGCAGCAAACACCAAATATTTTTACAAAACTTAAGAACTTAAGCTAAGTTGGAAAAAAAAGCCGAGAAGTAAGAAATTTCACGTCCCCATTATCCTCCCCTGAGATAAATAATCCTCTATCAACATTTTTACAATGTATGCTGAAGCACAGCATGTGAAGAATGACAGAAAAATGTAATTAGAACTGCCTACCGATTTTCTCTGAAAGCCAAAAACTGGTTATCTGAGCTCCACGCTGTGCTGTAAGTTTAATTAAAACAAGTGCTAACAGCTGTAAAAGTGCTCATGAAAGGGTTTTCAGAGTAAAATAGAAAATGTTGGGGATTTGGTGGATAAAGCTCACTTATTACTGTTGTAATTTGCATTTAATACTGTAATTTTAACACTGGGAACGAGTACTCAGTGCTGAACTGGAAGGGCTGGTAAAACACAGCATCCCCACACAGCACCCATCGTCACACTGCCCCGCGTTTGGCACCTCTGTGCGTGGGGTGGGTCTGTGGGCACCCAGGGGCAGGGACGTAAACGCTGGGAAGAGTGAAACGTGTTAACGGCTTGCTTCTCGCAGTCTCCATAAAACGAGAGCAAAGAGCAAAGACGCCGTGACTCACGACTCGGCAAGGGACCAAGTGCTGCAAGGGGAGGGAGAGACGCGGGCTCCGTCTGGACGGAGGCACAAAGGGTCCCCCCGGGGAGACGGGCAAGACGGGGCGAGGGGTAGATGATGCATTTGGGGTGAACCTCAGAGGCGAAGAGGTGGGAATGGCAATGGGTATTTCACAAGAGGCTGGTGAAGATACATGAGAAATGGGAAAACACCAAGGTGTCCGCGTGGCAGATAAACGGTTGGTAACATCCAGCGGACAAAGGTGACAACGGAAGATGTGAAAAGAGGAGCTGCAGCGACAGGGCGATACGTGTCTAAAGTGCTCCAGGGGACGGGCAGTGGCACCACGCTAACCTGCGTCAGGTGGAAACGCGAGAAGATAGGGAGGGGACAAGGGTGTACGTACGGTAAAGGACAATGCCAGCTCCGCAAGGAAAGGCTCAGGGAAAAAACTAACTTCAGAGCTCTTTGTGGGACACACCCCTTAACTCCAACAAACTTCTGCTGGAAGGTAGATAGAAATGGATATTTTGGATTCAGATTAGTCTTTGAACAATGTGCAGGCAGGTTAATTTGCTGGCTTCTCTTGCAAAAAAACAACCCAAACCCCTTTCATCTTTATTTAGTAGCAATGCCTGTGTAGCGTAGCCCCGGCACAGCCACCCCAGCAGCATCAGGGCTGTCCGACGAGTGACTGGCCACCGTGGCACACGCACAAAGGGCTATTCCCAGATGCTCACTCTGCCCAGAATTCATCCGGCCTCACCAGGGAAGTTCTTCATGTAATAGTTTCAGTGCTGGGAACACAAAAGTACAATCAAAGCGTGCACGGTTTCCACCTTGTATTCAAAAAACCCAATTAGCTAGATCCTAATTTGAATATCCCGGGCTTACCCATCGGAGCGCAGGTGCTTAAGGCTTCTCTCATGTGGAAACCACAAACTTTGCATTTGCTAGGTAGTGTTGCTCACGGTAGTTTAAACAACGTGGTCATCCCGTGTCTCATGTCGCAGACACTGCTTGTGTCTAGATTCAGACATGTGGCATTTTATGTCGTGAGTATGACATGGCTGATATTCAGAGATTTTTTTTTTTTTTACATCTAGGTAATGGCTCGAACAAATGTTTTACAAAATCCAGTATTTTTAAAATGATGTTTTCTACTGCCTGAAAAATTGTAGTAGCTGCCAACAGAATCAGTGTTACCTGTGTTCATAAACTAAATTATGCAAATGAAAATCTGGACATGTGTACAGATGCTTCTCCCAGCCCAATATTTTGAGATGTATTGATGAATTCAGCAAAGTATCTTCCCAAGAATTATCCAAAATACGCTTGATGGACTACAGGTAGTGGCAAAGCAATGTATTTCAACTGACACCAGTATTTCTGTACATTTATTCAAAAGGCTGATTTTTTTCTTCTCCCTTTGTACTCGTGATGGACAGTCTGGTATCATTTATTGAAATGCACAGTACTCGAGCTACTCTAAAAGCTAACGAGACGAATATACACTGAATCTTGCTTACTGCCACAAGCAAACGGGATTGTCAGAGTACCAAAGCTTTGGGTTTGGTTTCTGAGGTTTAGTACTTTCCTAAGGAGAACACCAGGCAGAAGCAGATTTATCCTGTGCGCGGCGTTGAAGGATCTCTGCATCCTGGTAGCTGAGCCCAGGATCACTCTGTCTTTTGTTAGAATTACTTCCTCTGCTAAAATGAAAACTGAAATGCTTTGTGTACATTGTGCGCAAAGTTACACGATGTACATTTACAGCGACAGGAGAAAGCAGTAGGTAGAAAATAAAAAAAAAACAAACCCTGAAATCTGAACATTAAACAGAAAATTTCAAATATGCAACTCAGTATATATTTTTTACAATGAGGGTGATCAGCCACCTGAGAAATAGACCGAGGGAAGTGGGAATTTTAAAATCTTTTTATTGTGGCAGCCAGAAACCCCCGAGGAGATGTGTTAGAGAACAAAACAGAGCATGCTGCTTTTCTGCTGCGTAAACCTGCGGTGAGCCCACACCGTGGGACGTGGAGAGCTGAGCTGCACACAGCGCTCATGAAAGGCACAGAAAAGTTGAGCGGGTACAGAAAAGAGCATTTTAATGGGATCCTGAGGATGAAGAGCTGCCCTTGGAGGGGAGACTGGTAACATCATGAGGCCTTGATTTGGAGAAGGCTGAGGCGAGGTAAGATCAAGGTTTGCAAAATCACAAAGTAGTGAATAAAACACATGCAGAACCATCATTCCCCTCACCCTGCAGTACCAGGAGTGGGGGCATTCGGTAAATTTGGGAAGACCATTTCAAAACCCAGCAAAGAGAAGCGCTGCTTTGCCCGACAGGTATTTAACTTCTGCAGCTTGCTGCCGTGAGACACGGTGGAAGCACACTGCACTCGCAGGTTCAAAACAAGCTGAGAGAGTCACTAACAGCAGTCCTGCAATGGGAAATGGAAAGAAATAGCCAGGGACGTACCCTCTGACATCCCTCACGGGACAGCTGGAGATGCTGGAGGACGTCACGGGGACCAGGCTGCAGCGAGCAGCCCGGCTCACCTGCCCTCGCAGGGAAAATCTCCTCCTGTCCCACCCAAGACAGGGACAAACCCTGGTCACCGGCTTCAGCACACAGCGGGATGGGAAAATGTCACATCCTGCAGTTTACAATGTTTTGCATGAGATTATCAAACAGTTCTGCTTGTCCTCGACTCTACGGTTCCACGATGTCGGCTGAAGGGCTTCAATAACCTGCAGCGACCACAGGCAGTGACCCGGCAGGGAGCCAGGACAAGGCTGGAGCTGGCAAACCATTGACAGCCAGAGCAACCACTGGATTTCAGAGCCGCTGCTGAACCTACTCCTCATCAGTCCACGCTTTTTGTGCCAAAAGCATCCTGAAGCAGTGAACGCCCCAGCTTGGCAGGGCCAGGGCAGGATGTGACCCTGTGCGCAGAAGGGTCTGGACCCGTTTCGCAGGAGGACTCTTCGGGCTGTGCCCGACTTGCGAGGGCTTGCTGGCACCACCTGCAACAATGTGCAACAGCTACACTCCAGGTAATTAATCCAACTGCCCTTAAACAAGAGGTTGTGTTTTGTAATACCAACTGTCGGAATATTTAGTGTTTTCTTGCATTATCCTTGTGCTGAATTACTTGCAGCAAATCTGAGGGCCAGTGTAATTAATCCAAGATGTCCGTATGTTTACACAGTGTCTGAGCTCTGGCTGGTGCTGACAGGTTTATGAGAAGTAAATTATTACTTGTTATAAAAGGATTTATTTTACTTTTAAAGGAGCCAGTCTGGAGGTTTAATCTGAGTATTTTTCCCCAGTGCAAGACTACACAGACTATTTTGCTTTTTTTGCTTGCAACTTCGCTGCTCCTGCTAGTAGGACAAGCACTGAAGCTCCATCAGAGTTTCACTAAAGATGCATCAACGTCGCAGAGCGCTGGGCAGGACAGGCAGAGTGGAGGGAAGAGACCTCAGCATTCGGGAGCACGGGCTGTAGCATCTGTAGCTTTCAGATACTAAGAAATTATTAGGATGAAATATGATACTGAATAAACCCCCAGATTTTGATAGGAATAGTGTGGGGACCAGCCTCCTCAGTGACACAAGGTTTATCTAATTCCACACTGGGTGCTGAATACCCCATGAAGCCAGCGGAAAAAAAAATTACATTAGTCATGCTGCATGAATTAAAAACGTCATTATAAAGGGGATCAAATTACGGCTGCAAGTGCATTTCCTAATTTATTTTCTACCATTCCTTTAATGTGGATGCTTATTATAGTAATAATTTTAAAAGTTATGGCAATTCAGGGTGAAAGCAAGCGTGTGATGGGCTATACGCACATGTAGCAGGCAGCACTAATGCCATCACATGCAAGTCTTGCACATCACATCTGATGCTCACTAAATAACAAGGTATGTAAAGAAATGGGATAAACTGTGGCACAAACCAGCTTGAAAATGTGCTTCATGTGTCCTTGGATGCTTTTTATTTCATCCGTTGACCTTCAGAACGATGCTGAACAGCCCTCTGCTGTTTACTTTCCTCTGAAGCTGATTAGTTACGTGTGGACATGTAAATATCGGAAGGCTAACACAAAGTAGCTCTTCTGAGAGTTAACAATGTTTACTGGTAACACATTTTTTTTTTCATATAAATAACCACAGCACAAATGAAAGAAAATTATCACCTAATGTTAAAAGCTAATACAAGAGCTGACTAATGCCAAAAGCAGGCAATTGCCAGGTGACTGGCTGCTGGGGAAGAGAGTAGGAAAGAAAAATCAGTGTATTCCCTCGGAATTAGACCCTTTCTTCCTCTGACCCTATGTGCCAATGCTTTTCATTAGCATTTTGGGTTTTTTTTCATTTTCACTTCATTTTTAAATTTTATTTTTGCCTCTTCACCACCACTAATGTCTTCAGCACCCAACTGGCAAAGGAATGATCTCATCAGAAACCTTAATTTTGTGGGGGACTCAGCAAATATGGTTTTCCCATTGATCAGAACCATTTCCCTGTACTAGTTCCATCAGTAGACAGAGAATATACATTGAGCCGTGAAATGTGCTCTTGTATTGTCTGAGAGCATCAGAAAGATAATACGGTAGGAGTGGCAAACGAAAAATCAGTATCAATTATCTTCGGAGAAAATGGAGACAGCGATCGTTGTGCCTGCTGTAGAAAAGAATAAAAATGAAGAGAAATGGCTGCACAGGAAATCTCCAGAGAAACTGGTGAGATGTGGCAAATTGAACTCCGGTGCTTGTTTTTAATTTGTGCGTTTTGGGTGGCTACAGGATGTAATCTGCATAAAAATACAGGAGCTGTGTTACAGAGATCCCCTTCTACCAGAGAGGCTGGCTGCTGGTCAGAAGTGCTGTGAGATTTCCAGCTGGCCTCTGTCACTGAGAGTAAAGTCAGAAAAAGTTCGGAACGGGGTGTTCTGGGAGCCGCTGGTGTGCCCCCCGTGCAATGGCCACAAACAGACCATCTTTGTACGGGAGCGCGGCGAGAACCAGCGGTAAGTGAGGGGACCCTTCGGCACACGAGCAACCAAAACCAAAACACACCCTGAACGGCCTCAGCCAGTCCTGGGCTTCCAAGTGAAAGTGTGTATTTTGAGTACAAGTCCATTTCTGCCCTTGTATTGTTGAAACAAAGAATTAAATACAAATATTTACACCGGCAACACCCAGCAGAGTCACCAAGCCAGCATCCCTCACCTGGGTGGCACAGGCCTGGTTCCTTCCCAGCCCAGCTTTCCAGCGATGTCACACCTTACGGGCTGATGGCTCCCTGCCATGGCATCCGCCCAACCTCCCTCGTACACACAGACAACGGGCTCTGTACAAGCAAACATCTGGACAGAGCACATTTAATAACATACAAACAGGTATCGCCAAAGCTCACACGTAACGAGACGTTTCACTTCTCTGAAATCCTTCGTCTTTCGACATGGAGCAGGTCAGCGCTGTTGCCACCAGCTCACAAACGATGACGTTATGGCACCAAAAGGTGTGAAGAGCTGCATGATGCTTCTCTTGTGCGTGCTAGTTTTAAGAATATATCTTTAATGATTTAATTCTGACATGAAACCTGAGGGGTCGCAAGTCCTAAATCTCATTCCACCAAGAATTAGATCAAGATTTAGATTAGATCCAACCAAGATCACTGAAAACCTCCTTCTCCCACTCCTTGGGGAGCTCTGAAACACCCTCACAGTCACCACGAGGAAAGAGAAGTGAGCGTATGGGGTCACTGATGTGAAATAAAAGGAAAAAAAAGCAGCTGTGACAGCTGTGCACACCCAGCACCGTGCACTCCCACCGCCGTGCACACCCATCGCCGTGCACACCCATTGCCGTGCACACCCATGGCCATGCACACCCAGCACCGTGCACACCCATTGCCGTGCACACCCATCGCTGTGCACACCCAGCACCGTGCACACCCAGCACCGTGCACACCCAGCACCGTGCACACCCAGCGCCGTGCACACCCAGCACCGTGCACACCCATCGCTGTGCACACCCAGCACTGTGCACACCCATTGCCGTGCACATCCATCACTGTGCACACCCATCGCCGTGCACACCCATCGCCGTGCACACCCATCGCCGTGCACACCCAGCACCGTGCAGTCCCACCGCCGTGCACACCCATTGCCATGCACACCCAGCACCGTGCACACCCATCGCCGTGCACACCCACCGCCGTGCACACCCATCGCCGTGCACACCCAGCACCGTGCACACCCAGCACTGTGCACACCCATTGCCGTGCACACCCAGCACCGTGCACACCCATTGCCGTGCACACCCATCACTGTGCACACCCAGCACCGTGCACACCCATCGCCGTGCACACCCACCGCTGCACGTGCCCCCCTGCAACCCCTGCTCGAGGACCGCGGACCTTTGCACGAGCAGTTGTCCTCTACCCTCGCGCGCGCCACCTGCGCCCTCGTGCCCGGCTCTCGCGCCGCGCCCCTCACTGACGCACGCGCCTCCCCGCTCCGCGCATGCGCAGCCCTTGGGCTCCGCGCCCGCTCCCGCGCCTGCGCGACCGGCGCCGCTCCCGTCCCCTCCCCTCTCCCCCCCCTCCCCGCTCCGGCGCGGTTCGTGTGACCGGAGCGGCGGGAGTCAGTCAGCGCCCGCCGAGGGAGGCCCCGAGCCCGCCACCGCCACAGCCGGCCGCGGAGGGCGGGAGGCGGCGGCCTCCTCCTGGGTCTCCGGCACCATGAGTATCGAGATCCCGCCGGGCCTGACGGAGCTGCTGCAGGGCTACACGGTGGAGGTGCTGCGGCGCCGGCCGTCCGACCTGCTGGGCTTCGCCGCCGAGTATTTCGCCCGCTTGCGGGATGCCCGCGACCAGGAGGCGACCGGCCGCAGGGTGGTCAGCTTCGATGGGGAACCCATGCAAACCGAGTCCAATGGCGAGGAGGAGCCCGACCGCGGCGACGAGGACTCGGACTCCGACTTCGAGCGTAAGGAGCGGCGGCTGTGGGGGGTCGGGAGCGGCGGGGTCCTGCCCCGGCGGGAGGAAGCAGCCCGGAAGGCCGCCCGGGCGCCTCCGCCAGCCCGTCCCCGGTGCCGTTGTCCCGGCCGGTGCCGCTCGGCGAGAGCGGGCGATGGGCTGAATGGGGGGAGGCTCCGGCCGCGTCCCCTTGCAGCGCGGCCGCGCCGTGGCGGGGTGCGGGAGGGTCCGTCCCGGCGGCTGTGCGGTGCCGGCCGTGCCGCGGGGAGCGGGGCGCTGGCAGCAGAGCGGTGCTCCCGGGGGGAGCCCTTGCTCGCCCCGTGGTTAGGCCCGTGGGCTCCAGTAAAGGGCTCGTTCCCTGGGTGGGGTGTCAGAAAGCAGATGTACGGAGCTGTCGTGTAACGGCCAAAAATTGTGCCTGGGGTGTGAGCAGAGTTATCAGAGTGAATTGAGCACACTGCCAAGCATGTGATGTGGAAGATCATGTGTTCCTGTGCAATCTCTTCTGTGCTTATCTTTACATTTCTGGCTTTAAATCATTGTGGGCAAGGTTGTTTTTTGTTTTTTTTTACTGGGGCTGGGGATGTTTATTGCCGCAGTTGTGTGTTCAAAGAGGTTATTATAAAGCCCTGAAATAACTTTGAAATATGTAACTAAATAGCAAAAATTCAAACCCTCTTGTATATTGCTGTTTGTACTGTAGCTCTCTAAGACAGAAAAGACACGTGCCTGATCTGGACAATGAAACGCCGCTTCCAGTGCTTCAGTTTTTATTCCTTCAAAACGTACTATGTGTGTTGCGCAATGCACGGTGTTTATGATTTGAACTGTAATGGAGATTCAGTGCAAAAAGTTATTTTAAATATTTGTGAATGGTGCTTCTTGGCCTAGCCAGTATTTTGGACCTGAAATTACTGAATGCTCTCTCGTTATTAGAAGGTAACTTAAGTGGAGAAAAGGTGTGCTTCCTCTAAAGTTTCAGTGCCGTCATTTGGAGGTCTTGTGCCCTTGACCTATAACGTGAGTAAAGGTTTCTGGCTTTTATTGATAGAGGATCCTCTTTGAGACCAATTACTGTATGTCACCCTGTGGATGCAGTGTGTTTTTACGTCTGTGCCCTGATTAACAGTTTTAAAGAAACAAGAAGAAATTAAACTGTAGAACAAATTGTTTTTATTAAGGAAGCATTGAGAGAGCAGTTATTGTTGCAGCCCTTTTGTATGGGGAGCTTTACAAAGTAAACCACAGCTTCTGCCCGTGAAAATACACAGCCTAAACAGGATATACAAGTATGCAAGAGGGCAGAAATAAAATGTACAGTCAGAATGAATTAAAAAGCAGTTTGCAATTACTGTCTAGATTTGAATGTTTATTTTTTTCTAATGAGAGAGAGTTTCTGTTTAGGGCATGAAGAAGAAAAGATGAAAGGTGAACAGTAGAGAGGTGGTAGCTGGTAGTGACTGAATTGAAGTTAAGGGGATATGCAAGTGTAAGCACAGATTTATGACAATAATTATAAGTGATTTTGTTTGTGCTGCAGCCCAAGTCAGCAATATTTTCAAGCATCTCTGAATACACAAGAAGTTGTAGTTTCTGTAAAATGTGTTATTTTAAAATCAAGTTCTAGATTGGAAAAAATGCTGTAAACAGTTATTTTTTTTTAATGTGCTTTTTTAAAGTTTTTCTGGTGAATCTAGTGCAGCTGAAAGGATCCTCTGAAATTAGATGTTTTTGGATAAAAATCTATAAACTTGATGGTGGCAAACAAATTTTCAAATGCAGCTTTATATGGTGAGGCTCATCATCTTTCTATCTTAGAGAGAAAATTAAATTAAGAAGGCCGGTCAAGTGTCACTTGTCCTAGTCAGAACCCTTGAGGCAAGGGGCACTGTTGGTGTTGCTGTCTTGGTGCTTCTCTGGAAACCCGTGCTATTCCCTCCTTACAGTTTCAGAGACCTTGGGGGAGGAAGATCGCTGTCTTCTGTTTTACAGCAGGCGGGGGTCTCCCTAGGCTCAGGGAAATTATTCTTTCTTATGGTGTTTAACATTGTGGGGGACACTCAACCATGGATATGTGTTTTTTAGATTTCTGGTGTAACTGTTGTCATAGAAGGCTTTCTGAACTAGAAAATATTTACTTAGGTTTTGATATCTGTCTTCTGTTAATTTTATGAATAGGAAAATACTACCTTGGTGTGGAAGGCTAGATCCTGTGTGCTTATAAACTGCTCAGCATTTAAAGGACAGTTAGAGAAAATACACAATATGATAATCGCTCTGGACGAGCCCTAGTAGTGTTGACTAAGATTGTGTTTTTTCATCTTGGAAAATATAAGAAAGACTAAAATTAACTTAACTTTCTTTTCCTAGGTTAACACTTTTTTACCTTCCAGTTGCAAAGGCAGGTCAAATAGATGTTTTAAAAATTATTTCATAGCTGTTTATACATATAAAGATTAAATTAAGCAGTGGTAGTTTTGTAAAGTATTATGTTAAGAAAATTTAAAGCTAGTGTAAATAATTAATCTGTTTGTATATATTGGGTCTGTGAGAG